>PVHP010003410.1:0-79314 GCA_004024765.1 Zapus hudsonius
TGCTTCACACGCCGATGGCCATTTTTCAAAAACAAAACTGTGTTGCAAATCCAATGACCCTCTCTCCTTCCATTTACCATATTCCACAGAACCAGGTGGGCTACCAACTTGTTAATCCAGGGGGGAACAAAGCATTCAGGCCCCTTACTTCAAAGAGTCCGCATTCTTCCTGTTGTTCCAGTGCAGACCAGCTGGCCCAATCTCAGTGGTTGTAATCTCTCAAACAGTTGCAGGTGAACGGGAGTCTCCCCTCGAGTCCCTAAGCCAAATAAACCCATTCCTCTACAAGCCACTTTTGCTTGGGTTCTCTCTGCGCAGCAACTAGAATGATGACCCCAACAGTTTTGGTACCAGGATGTGGGGTCATCTGTTGCTGCTAGAACCCTGGTCTTGTGGCTTTGGTTTTCTGGAAGTGATCTGCAGAAGGAATGTGGACAGATTGGAAACCTCGTCCAATGAGGTGCCTTGCAGTTCTGTAAGTACAGTGTGATGGACCATTCTGGTCAGAGTTAAAAGACCTGAAGGTAATGAGAACTATGGACTGTGAGGTTTGGCTTACGAGGGGGAGAAAGAACTTTGTCAGGACTGTGCCTGAAGCAGTTTGCATGTGAGGCTTGCTGCATTCTGCCTGTTTGTGTCCTGGAAACCTGTGCAGGGTTGCTTTACGTAAAGATGGACTGGTGTGAGCAGATGGAGATGGCACAGAAAGAAAGATCTTTGGGTCGAAACTGCAGTGCTGTGGCAGAGGTGATGTCCAGCCCTCTCCTCATGCCATCGTTTCCCCTGCCAGGATGGAGTCTCCCCTCGAGTCCGTAAGCCAAATAAACCCATTCTTCTACAAGCCACTTTTGTTTGGGTTCTTTCTGGGCAGCAACTAGAATGCTGACCACAACAATCTCTGAGCATGTTTTTGAGGATATTTCCAGAGAAGTTAAGCTGAGGAGGAATGACCCACTTTGCATGTGGATGGCACTACCCCCATGAGCTGGGGTTGTAAACTGAATAAAAAAAAAAAAAGGAATCCAGCTGAGTTCCAGCATACAACTCTGCTTCCTGAATGGATGCAATGTGACCAGCCACCTCACCTCACCCTCCTACCACCATTCTTCTCCAGCCACCATGTAAGTGACATCGTCTTTGAAGCAGTGAGACAGTCCTCAGCACACAATGAACCTGTGCACATTGGTCTTAGATGTCCCAGCCTCCAGAGCTGTAAGAAGTTTCCATTGTTCATAAGTTACTGAGTGTCGTAGTCAACCACACGTCACTGGGATGAATCTCCAAATCAGGCACAATTTGGGAGAGGAAAGTATTTATTGAGCTAACAGATCCAAGGGAAGTTAAGGAAAAGGTTGTCTCCCTTTCACAGATCCAACCAGAGACAGAGACCCAGCACCTACAGAAGCAAGCAAGCAAACACACTGTAACACTGTGATGCACAAAGCAACAGAATTGCCAGACTTGGGTTCTGGCTGCTGTTTTGCATATGTATCCCTAGTATTTTTCATCCAATTTAGAAAGGGCTACACCCTAGGAGGCCAGGCCAAAGTGACACTTCCTCCAGCCAGAAGGCTGGAAACAATTTACAATTATAATAAATTATATTGAGGGACATCTACTCAAACTATCACACTGAGTCTAAGGAATTTTGTTATAGCCAACTGAACAGACTGAGACATTGCCCATCATACCCTACACCTCCATATCTGAGATCAATGCCTTCAGTTTACAACTACTTAACAAAGCATTCTGGAGTGAATTGCAGTCTCCACAGTATTGTCCTGTTCCTGCCACCAGATTGACACTCACATAAATGAATATATTGTATCCTTTGATCTTCTCCAGCTCCTCAATTCTATGAAACAATACTGTCAATAATTCATTAAAATTCTCCCATGATAGGATATAAATCAAATATTGCGGTACTGCAGTGTGCCACTTTCTTTAGATAAGGTACCTAACTTTCCTGAGTTTCTTTTTCTATTAAATGGCAATAATAGCTATCTCACACAGTTTGTGAAGGAGTCGATCAGATAAGGCATCCTTTGTGCTGCCTCTGACTAATGCTCCTTGGGCTCTTTGTATGGAGAACTATAACTTTACATTAGTCAGTTTCATAATTTGAAAGCATCACTTGAATTGCAATGACAAAAAAAGAACAAAATCCACAATAAAAGACCCATACATATTTTTTTCTACAAAGCCAAGGTTAAAAATGATTTTCTATGTCATCTATTCTATTCTTCCCTTAAACTTTTTCCCTCTCTCAACACTCCTCTCCTCCCAAACAAAAATAAGGGAAGCAAAAAGCAAAGCAGAAATTGAGCTATGTTTAGCAATGCCACATGAATTGAAAGAGAGAGAAGATTAAAGTGCAGGGGAGGCATTGTGCATAGGTCTGCTCTGAAGCAGCAATTAAACTGGTTTGAAGAAGTCCCTGGCCAGATTAAAGGCAAATGCAGTTAAAATTGAAAAATATGAGTCACAAGTACAATAATAATGTTCTCTAAACATTTTGTCCATGATGGAACTAGAGAAATAAACCATTTAGAAGAAATTACAGAGTTGTAATGCTGCACTGGAGTATGAAATTAATATCAATATATTCCTGCTTTGTCTCAAGGACTACTTGTTCCCAGAGCCAGTTAAAGGGCTGCTGTAGTCACAATCAAACTTTAGTATCCATCCTCCTCTTTAAAAATCCATTTTTTATTATATGGATTGTCCCACTCCTTCCCATGTTATACCTAAGAATAAATCCTAGAGGCAAAGAGATAATCAGGAACTCTGTGTCTCTCAACTGCTTAACCTTCTTTAGACACATGCCAGGATGGAGCCAGCCAGCACTCCAGACAAACAAACTGAAGGCCCTGGGCTTCAGTACCATCATCCTTAAACTGTTACCCAGTAAGCTGAGGCAAAAAGCACATGTAGGCAGCCCCCACTCCTCACAGAAAGTCAGACAACCTGCCTTCTCCTCCATGGTTTCAGTATAATAGTTGTATTGGGCAAATATGTTGAACATGAACATAAGACCTGGGAGATCAAACTTAAGGTCTTGCAGCTAGAGCCCTCCACCACCGCTGGAGAGGTAAAATGAATGAGTTTAAATAGTTGCACAATCTTTCCAACAATTGTTACCAGTACTTGCATACCTCATGCTTCCCCAAGCAGAGTCCCTATTCACTACCTGGTGCTGAAATGCTCATGCTTACAGCTACTTTGGCCCCAAGTAATTCCCCAGCCCTGAGTTAAACACGGTCTGAAATGCAGTGAAGGGAAACTCAAAACTCCCTAGACATGTCGTTGCTGGTTTTCTGAACTGATGGCTGTCACCTTAATATAAGTCCAATTAGCACAGGCCTGCAGCTTGCCAGCTGCTCCTCTAATAATACGCCAGTTTCTGGCTGGGATGCCATACATAAATCCACAATATCTTTCTAGCCCATGCCTTTGGGAGGCCCTCTGCACATGCTCTCAGGCTCCTTGGCTAACTCTTCTTACTTTCTGCCCTCCAGTTCTTACCTTCTTATTCAGTTGTGCAGATCTCTTTCCTGGTCATATTTCTTTTCCTTCCAACCTGAGCCTTTGTGCCTGTTAGAACCCTGCTTGAGACAAGCTCCTGCTTCTTTCCTTTGACTCCCCATGAAACCCTAGTCCTCCTAATGTCAGAATGTTGCCTGGAATCCATCTTTAATCACAGGTGCATTTCTTCCTTTCTAAACACTAGACTGGCATCTGAAAAGCCTTAGAGCCCACAAGCGATCATGCATCTGCCCAGCTTGTTCTCAGTGTATTGCAAACACCTGTGTGGGGACCACCTGGTATTTGGCTAAAAAGGCAGCTTTTTCAGCCTCAACTTCAGAATGACTGCTTAGAACTGTAATGATCCCCAAAATCTACTTTTTAACCATCTCCCGAGATTATTTGCACATTAAGTTTGAGACCTATTAGACTTCTACAACTTCCTAATTGTGATAAATACTGGCTTATGTTCATTGAATGTGTGCCATCTGCCTGGGATGTTACGTCTTTAACTTATGAAATGGTTGTGTTTCTTAATCATTATTTTCTCTATTTTATACAAAAGAATATAGAGTCTCCTAACAGTTAAGAAATTCACCTAACGTCACACAGGAAGAAGCAAAGACAGAACTCAGAGCCAATTATGACAGAGAAATGCCTTCATAGATTTGGAGACTGCAGAGTAGAGTACATGAGTGGCCTGGTATGGCTAGGCCCAGTGAATCACATTCCAAGTTTACATTCCATTGTGAATTGTGTCAGAATTGGGACATTAATAGGATGATCTGCAGCCAGGGAAGCAAGAAGTCAGGAGCACTTGATGGGTTCATGAAGCCACTGGGCTTGAAACACTCAGAAAAAAAGTAACGTCAATGTTCTTTTGATAACAGTTTTGGTCTTGTTGAATGGCTATTCTTGCCTCTACTCTCTATCTCTTGAGCTGGATAGATACAGCCTCAAAGGCACTAAGAAACAAAAATAACACATCAAGCCCAGCAAATGTTTCTACAAGGGTTGTCATGACTAGTAGAAAGTGTTTCTGTGATGATGAGCAAATTTGTTGCCTCTTTAAATAAGCCCCCTTATGAGAAATTGCTATTTAGAATATAGTAGGTTTGGGTTCAACTCAAGTACCACTCAAATATACGAACCAGGCCTCCCAAGTGTGATTTTAAAGGTTCTAAGGAAAGCAGTCCTTATGATGATACAAAACTTCTCTCCAAATTGTTAATTCAATATACACAGATTATCTCCTGCATTGCTTTTACCCAATCCATCTATGCCTGTATCTTGTAAATGTGGTCTGATCACAAAAAGCAGACAAAAGTAAAAGCAGTTTGATGACTATTACATGAAAGCAATGATTAACTGAAAAGAAGCATTTCAACTTTGCTAAGACTTTTCTTTTTCTTCACATTTTCATGATTTTTATAGGCTTTGCTTCCTTTTCATATTTGTTAAAATTCACTGAGATTTGGCTTTCTTTTTTCTATACATGGTCTCCTAAACTCTCTAAAGATGATAGATAGATGATTGATAGATTGATGATAGATAGATAGATAGATAGATAGATAGATAGATAGATAGATAGATAGATAATAGGCCAGAAGGGTATTGTTACAACGAAGCCCCTTCAATTTCTTACCAGCCATATTCCCCAGCCAACCAAGCCCATGAGTCCTTTAGGTCTTTTTTCTTGCTGGTCCCTCCTTGGCCCTCAGTTCAAGATACACATTGCTCTAAACAAACATTCCACCAAGATTCTCACTGATCTCTCTGTCTGTAGTCTCTCACCCTGCAAATCATCTCCCACATGGCCCTTACTCCCAGAAAAAATCTTTCTCTCATAAAAAAACTTATAAAAACAGGATTTGGAAATAGTTGGGGATTCTGAGTATGCTAAAATACATGGAGTAAGAATTATAGCTCCCTTGTGTTAAATGGCTTTCCTAGAAACAAATATAATCTCCTAATCTTCGTCCTTCGACAGTGGGCTCAGCCACAAACCTGCTTTGACAAGGATGTGAGAGGGACGTGGACAATGTGGCCATCAAGAGCTTAACTCTAAAAGAACCCTGTGTTTCTTCTTATTTTCCTGTGAATGTCATCCATGAGAAAAACCATCACCTTAGGAAGCTGAGATGTATATTGAGTACAACTAAATACCAACCACATCTTCAAGTTACCCAGCAGATATGTGAATAAATCAGTGATTATTAAATGCCACTGAAATTTTATTAGCAGAAATAGCAAATTTGTCAAAGACTGAACATCTCCCAGCTTGGCATGGTGTATGTATGGTGTATCCATACCTATAATCCCAGCATCAGGGAGCCTGATATCTGAGAGAGTTTGAAGCAGTTAGTCTCAAAAATAAAACAAAATGGACTGGATGTCTCCTTTTTCATCTACCTAGATATATTTTTACACAGAAGGGTATTTTAAATGGAAACTTCTTTTTTCCTTTACTTAATTTGGGTACTTTTCCATTTCATATTTTAAAAACATTTTGTATTTGTTTGCAAAGAAAGAGAGAGGGAGAGAGAGAGAGAGAGGAAATACAGAGAATGGGCATTCCAGGGCCTTCAGCCACTGCAAACAAACTCTAGATGCATGCATCACTTTGTGCATCTGGCTTTATTTACATTAGTACTGGGAAATCAAACTTGGGTAATTAGACTTTGCAGGTGAGTGCCTTAATTGCTGAGCCATATCTCCAGGTCCATTTCATTTTTAAGCTCCAAAACACCAGGCTTAATAATTTCAGTCCCCAACTACAACTAGCCTTATGAAGTAACAAAAAATACTTAAAGGGTGTTATGGTAGCCCTCTACTTTTACTGTATTATGCACCTAGATCCCTAGAAAGACTAGATATTTCCAATAAGGACTCAAGTTCCACAGCTTACATGAAGTAACTATACATACACACCTAACAAAGACTATCATTTGAAAGCTCTTCTAAGTATGAATATTATGGTCTAGAACCTTTCCCATCTCTGTCAATCTAGTCGTCAGGTTTATGCAACTGAGGGGTTTTAACAACTTTACTTCCTAAGTGGTTCTAAGAAACGTTTTTGCTAAATTTTTACACAAAGTGCACTCAACGTGTTGTTTTACTAACTCTGCATTTAGAACACTAGCAACCTCTTTCACATCTAGAACAAATCAACATTTCAAGTTAGGATTCTTTTGCCCTTTTTCCACACCATGAGTGAGCGCTGCAAAACTGAATGACATGCACAGACACAGGGACAGTGGTCAGTGCTGCTTCACCAGATAACACTCTGGCATATGGCCACTTGCACTTCCTCCTCCTCCTCCTCCTCCTCTTCCTCCTCCACTTCTTCCTCCTCCTCCTCATTCTCTTCTCTCTCTCTCTCTCTGAACTAGCACAAATATAATGTGTGCTGCTCAAAGAAGTGGTTTTTATAAATCCATTTCCCAAGCACAATGTTTTACTGTGAATTTTTACATAAGAGAAACTATAAAATAAGTTATTTTGCCACCTCTAATTTTCACATACTTTGTGTACTTCTAAACATCTAAAAAAGGATCAAATGTTCCAAATAAGAACTTAAGATTGTCTACTATGTCCACAGGTGTGTTAAACAAGCTGCATATATGTAACAATGGTTCTATTAAAAATACCTTCTAACAGGATCATCCTGGACTTCCAGTGCTCCTATCCCATGCTACATGGGATGCAGGCAGTGTGTCAAATATGACCTTGCAATTTCATCTCCAAAGAGTCCTCTTTAGGAGATAGGGAGATGATTCCTGTGGTTAGAAAAGCATGCTACACAAGCCTAATGACCCAAGTTCAGAATCCCAGAACCCATGTAAAGCTAAATACAAGTGGCACATGCATCTGTAATTCCCAAACACCTAGAGCAGTGGGAAGCAGAGTTAGGAGAATCTTGACACTTGTGGGCCAGCTAGACTGGCACTCATAGCAGAAAAGCAAACGGGATAAAATGATGGCATCAAAATAGAAGAGAGACTAGGAAAGACATGATTCAGTGGAGACAGGATTCAGGAGGGGGCAAAGAAGATGGTGGGAGGGGATTATGATTGTGGTTTATTGTCTATGTTAACAGAAGTTATCAATAAAAAAGTTAAAGATTAAAAGAAAAAACAATGGGAAACTGTCTTAAACAAGGTGGGAAGCAAGGACCAATATCCTGAGGTAAATGGACCTTAACTTAAACAATAGAAAATGTATTCTTTTTCATAACTGAAGGAGCAAATAAAAAAGTTTCCAGGACAATTGATCTACCAGCTTAACCACGTCATCAGGAATCTAGAGTCTTTCTTCTTGTGTCTCTGTCACTCTTTAGGAATGGCTTCATGTAGACTATAATGCCAAAGATGTTTAAGCATGACACCCAGATAAGACAACACCCAGAGGAAAAGCTGTACCTTCTCTGCTGTGTCCTCCTGTGTGCCAGGCAAGTGCTCTGCCACTGAACTACATAAAAGCCCCTTCTCATGTTTTATTTTGAATCAGGGTTTTACTAGATTTTCCAGGTAGACCTTGAGCTAACTTTGTAACTCAGGCAAGACTTTGAACTTCCAATCCTCCTGTCTCATCCTACCATATAGCTGGGATGCAGGACTGTACCACCAGGCCAATCTGGCTGTGGAAACAAACAATTTTTTTCCACAATTCTAGAAAATTTCTTTCACACCTCATTAGCCAGCATCAGGTAGTGTTCCCATTCCTTAATCATACTAGAGTGCTCAGTGTGACCTTTTAGAGTTTATCTTCCAGTGCAATGACAACTTTCCATGCCACCCATCACAAGAATATTTAAAATTTCTCATTCTATTATTATCATTTTTTAAGATTGTAAATGAGTATCTAGATTAGGTAACATTAAAAAGAGAGACTATGATTAATACTAAGGATTATTAGTGATAGAAATTCAAGTACCAAGAGGCATTCTCCTACCAGTACTGCTTCTACAGGTTTGGCTAGTTGGAAATGATCTTATGAACAACTTAATATATGAATTCATCCTTAAATCCAGATTTCGTAGTGTGCCTTAAATCAGTGGAGAAAAGACCAACATAAGTAGAAAGTGGTGAAAGATTATAGGAAAGAGAGAGGGGAAGTTTATAGAGCATAGCTAAATCAGTATACTTTATATATTCTTATTGCTGGGAGGAAGGGTTCCAGGTTATAGTCCATTATGGCAGGGAGGCATGGTGGTAGGAGCTAGTCACACTGAGTCCAACAGTGAGGAAGCAATTGTGATTGGTGAATGCTGGTGCTCAGCCTGCAATTTCTACACAGTCCGGGAAGCCACACACAGTGAAGGTAGGTTTCCCCACCTCAATAAACCTCATCAGGTTAATCCTTCCTGGTGATTCTAGGTCTTGTCAAATTGGTAATCAACATAAACCATCACAATAGTCAAAAGACCAAAGAAACTATTCTTTCTTTCTTTACACCACTCGGAGAGAGTTGTCACAAAAATTCCTTTGGAATTCTAGATAGACATTAGTGTTTACACCCAAAAGAAACTAAAAGTTCCTTGCTGCTGCGGGGAAGAGGCTGATATTCAAAATCTGAATCATACTGTAGCACTTAGCAAGGTACAGTAGCACTCACCTGTCATCCATGCACTTGGGAGGCAGAGCTGGGAGGATTGCCCATAAATTTAAGACCAGCCTGAGCTACAGAGATAGACCCGTTCTCAAAACAAACACCACTGCTACCCTTAAATTGGTGGGCAATACAAATACAACTGGAAAAAAAAATAGCTGAACTGTTATGAGAGTCAGAAGACCTGGGCTTTATAGAGGGCCTTGTTTCTCACTAGATGTGTGACCTTGAATATGTTAATAACCTCTAAACTTTTAATTACTTTTAAACTTCTTGAAAAGTAAAACTAGAGAAAACTCAGAAGCACACTTTTATTTTATTTTTCAAACAATATTAAGCTAGTCAATGTGAAGTTTCCTTATGAACACTATTTGGATGTTTTGATCAGGGTACACCATACCCAGAGAAAGGTGAACGCCTCACCTCTATTCTTTGCCCAAAGTGAGATAGCAATTGATGTCCAGGACTCTTCCCTACCTTTGGAAATGCCATCTGTTCTGCAGAGCTGTGACCCTCCAGACCTCTATGGCCCCACACATCCACAGCACAGACGCTGGCATGCTTCTCACCATGGGAATCTCTTGTACTCACCATATGAGATGTCCCAAGGTCATTTGTTTCAGGAGGAACTGAAGCACAGTGACCCTCTGGAATAAAAGAAATGAGTTTTTATGCTGTTTACAAAAGACTAGAATGACTCTGACTCCGCCATAACTCAGCACAGATTGAAATCTTTATTGCAGGCTGTCAGTGTCTGGAACTTGTCTCAAGTTTTCTCTAGAAGTTTGTCTGCCAAGGCCAGTTATTCTATATTCTTCCTCGTGATGATATTGAAGAGATAGAGGTGCCATCATATTTCCAATAGGCAAACATTTCATTAATGCACAGCCATATCATAGAGTCCAGTCTCCCCTCTTCTCTGACAGAGGCTTTAGACTAAACTCCCTGAAAACTAAATTAGACACGCAGAGCAATATATGAATAGTCACTCCTTTTACCACTACGCCTTCACTTGGATGATCGGAACTATGTGAGAGCATCTCTTTTTTTTTATTGTCCATAATGAGTTATAATATTTAGTGGGCGCAGGAGCGTCTCTTCAACAGAGGCATTTCCACAAAATTTTCCCAGGTCTCGCATATAACAGGTCTAGAAAGAAGGGCTCTTCGTACAGATAACTCTCCAGGCACTTGGTTTGTCGAACCAATGTGTTATGGTTTCCTCCCTCTGGAGCCAGCTATGCAGCTCAGGGTTACAGGGATCATCGACCATGTTCTGTGTCTGACCATGTTCATGGATGCTGCTAGCATGAAGGACGGCAAGTGTTTCTGCTCAGTCTGCGTTTAAAAGCCTTTAATTAAAATGTATAAGTGGCTTACTGAAGAGTTTCACCTAACTCTAATCCTCCTTGGAGTATAAATATGATCAATTTTAATTTTCCCTATTTAAGTTACATTAAATTCCCATTTCCTATCTGTCATGGTTTGATCCAGGTGTCCCCCACAAACAAATGAATGTGTTCTTAGTGATCAATGCTCAGCTGATGGCAGTTTGGGAATTACAACCTCGCTAGAGCTGTGTTGTTGGGGGCGGGCTTTGGGGGTTATAAGCCAGCTCCCCCTTGCCAGTATTTGGCACACCTTCCTGCTGCTGTTCCCAGTGCTGCGGTGGAGGTGATGTCCAGCCCTCTGCTCATGCCATCGTCTTCCCTGCCAGGATGGAGTCTCCCCTCGAGTCCATAAGCCAAATAAACCCATTCCTCCACAAGCCGCTTTTGTTTGGGTTCTTTCTGCGCAGCAATTCGAAAGCTGACCACAACACTATCTATCCAGTAAAGTCATTTGAGGAAGAGTCTGTGAGTGTTTACTTCAGTTTAATTATATGCTTCTCTTCACAACTCCTTGTCTTTGGCTGGATCATGGCTCAAAATGTTTCACCTTTTATATCTAACCTTCCCCTCTCCTCTCCTTTAGGCTCTACCTCCTCCAGTATTCAAAGAAGAAGGATGACATGTTATTCCCCAAATATTTAAAACAATAAGCATCTATTATCTCTGCTAGTGTCCTAGAATCAAGGAACAGCTTAGCTGATATTTTCTAGCTCACATCACCTGTGAGGCTGCAGTGAAGGTACTGGCTGTGGCTGAGGACATTTCCTCATCTATCTGAGGCAAACTTTGTTTCTCTTCTTGCTGAATTTTTCCCTCTTATGCCAGCATCCTCTGAACATCAGTGTCTTCTGTGTGGTAGACGCCTGTGTTAGTCAGATTTCTGCCAGTATAATAAATACCTGAGATGAATCAATTTAGAACAGAAGAATGTCTATTTTGGCTCAGAATTTTGTAGGTTTCAGCTCATGAACCAGTTGGCTCTGTTGCTTTTGGGTTTGTGGTAAAATGACACACAATGACAAGGCCACTCTCATTTCATTGGCAGGGCGTGGGAGGAAGAGGAAGTGACTAGTTCAAAGACCTACCTCCAGTGACCTGAAGGCTTCCCACTAAGCCTCACCTCTTAAAGGCTCCACAGCCTCCTAATAGAAACAAGCCTTCAGGACATGCGCCTTTAGAAGACATTTCTGATCCAAAGTGTGTCAGCATTCTAATGATGTAGACCGTATTAGACAGTAGGCCTGTGCAGCCTGCCCACTGCAGAGCGTACTGACGCAGGAGGGTTGATTCTGACTCAACCTCTTTGGTTTTCCCCTCAGCATCTTCACCAACAGTCAACGTCATCAGCTTTTGCTATCAAGACATCTGAACCCAGAAGGCATCCTTCCTGGGTTGAGATAGGAAACCTGGACCAAGTTACCTCCTGTCGTGTCCACTGGGCCCTTAGAAAACGTGGGCTGACTTGACATGGCAAAGGTCAGCATTAAGCTCTCCACTGTCTTTACAACTCTCTGAGCCATTTTGTCCATGACCCTCCCTGTGCTCAGACAGGCACAGAGGCATAAAAGCACATTGTCAAATGAGAAACAAACATACAGCTGGAGCGATGGCTCAATAGCTAAAGTGCTTGCCTGCAAAACCTAACAACAGGAGTTTGATTCCCCACTGCCCATATGAGGCCAAATGCATAAAGTGGCACATGCATCTGAAGTTCATATGCAATGGCTAGAGGCACTTGTGTGCCCATTCTCTCTCTCTCTCTCTCTCTCTCTCTCTCTCTCTCTCTCTCTCTCTCTCTCTCTCTCCTTCTCTCTCTCTCTCTCTGTGTGTGTGTGTGTGCTTGGTATTTTTTTAAAAAAAATAAACATGAATCAGTCTTCCCTTCTGAAAATCACCTACTATTTTCATAGATTATTCTCTTTGCACCCCATCTCCTCTCTTGTGAGGAAGAGAAGGAAAAATACCCTAGAATCCCTGAGGACAGTGATGACTCCCTCTCTCTAGCCTTCTTTCAGAGCCCAGAAAAGCAGAGTGGATAATAGTAATGGGGTTGAGTTGTTTGAGACAGGGTTTTATTAGGTAGCCCAAGCTAACTATGAACTCATAGCAATCCTCCTGCCTTGGTCTCCTGAATGCTGGGATTATGGCCATGTGCAACCACACCTGGCTCCTGATTTCACTGCCTCCCAATGAACAAACCCTCCAAGAAGGTGTCTGACCCCAACTCTGTGATGCTCATCTAGTCTCCTTAGAATATGGAGGTTTAGCAACCATGGCTTTACAGATGTGCCAGACCACAATTTAAGCAATATAGGAGTTTCACCTGAGGTTGAGTACAAACAATATGCAATCAGCTGTGTGAGCAAGTCACATCCAATTTAGAGTGAGATTTTCTCTGTAACTATTATGATGTCTTAGAATGTTTCTCTGATATTTGGACAAAAAAATCCTTCTTTACCAACAGAATTCTTGGACAACTTGAGCTAAATCAAGGACAGGAGAGGTTATGTCTCAGATATCGAATTGTGTAATTCTCACTGGCTACTGTACTGATGATCACAAGACTTACTTCAGGCCCAGTGTAAAATGAAACTTCAATCAATTAGCAGTGAATGTCAAGGATACAGGTCAAAGGGAATAGATAATAAAACCGAATATTTCTAGCTTTAATTTATAATACTTCAGTATTCCCATGGGAATTTTCTTATCAGTTAATCTTTTCCTTCTGTAAAAGCATTTTTCCAACATGTATGAGGTAGCATATTGTGAACCATTTGTCCTCTAGAACACTGAGCCCAGTAATATAGACAATCACTAGAGGATTTTACTTCAAACTTCTGCCCAAAAGTCCTTAGGTTTTATTTCAGACAGCATTATATATTCTGCATACCTCTATCCTGAGTGCTGGGACCCAACTTAAATTTAATTAAGTCACAAGTTTTTAAAATGATTTTCCAATTATCTTGTACAAGATTGTCAATTATGAAGGCTATGAATAATTCCTCCTAAATCAATGCTTTCTTTCACCTTGACATCTCAAGTTTGTTTCCACTTATTTCTAGTTCCCCTTAATCAGCAAATTACTGCAAATTTCAACCACAGGAAAAGTGTGTGACTATCTCTTTAAAATTATTAAAATAAATACTAATTTCATTGTAGTGAGCTTTAAGCAATTCAATAAATGAGCTTAGCGGCTAAAATATTGCAGCCCAATTTGTAAGACGCTCCAGTGACTAAAATATTATTGTTCCACCTTTTGCTGTAAAAATGAGATAATTCTTTCTCCATCAATAGTCTGCTCACTTGTCAGCAACATAGAGTTGCATAAGTGTTTTCCTTTCTTGTCACCACTTCTGTAATATTTTCCTATTCAAGAGTAGAGAGAGGGATACTAAGGAAGCAAACAAAAACTCATCAGCATTAAGCAACAAGAATTTGAAGTGTGATTCTGAGATTTGTCTGTCTTGTAGTTGACTCAATGACAAACTACCTCTCTGACACATAATAACATCCTTTCAGAATGGAGCCAGAGATTGTCATGACCTTGAAAACCATGTGATTACCTCCAAGTTAAAACCTAGACATCCGAGTTGGCAGGAGGGTGTGTGTAAAGGAAGTAGAAAATGTAGATAAAGACAAATGGTGAGGACCAGCAAAAAGATGGAATCTTTGGCCTGCAGCAGTTGCAGATGTATTAAAGTTTATGGCAACTTCATAGGAAAGGAAACATAGATTTACATGTACATATAGACTCACAGAGACTCACAAACATACCTTTTCATAGCATTCCTTGGACTCAGTATGTCATTGGCTATTGAAATGTGAAAAAAAAAAAGAAAATGTGGTCCTCTTTTTTAAATATTTATTTATTTGAAAGAAAGAGAATAGGAATAGTCACACCAGAGCCTCCTGTATCTGCAAAGTCCAAAAACATTCACCACTTTGTGCACCTTACTTTAAGTGGGTACTGGGGAAATGAACCCAGGATGTGAGACTTTGTAAATCATCACCTTTAACCATGGAGCCATCTTTCCAGCCATGAAAATATGTGTTTTGGTTTTTGTTTTTTTTTTTTTAGGTAATCACCTATATTGGTGGCTCTTCTTTATATCACAAGTACAAATGTGGGATTATATAAGGAGATAGCATGCCAGGTTTCATAAAGCCTGACGTTTACCTGGAAGGTACTCTTTGAGTGAGTTTCACTCCTATTTTCTTTGACACAACCCAGACCTCTCAGCTTCCACCTGCCCAGTCCCTGACAGGCAAGGCTGCAACAAACTCAAAATCTGCCTCCCATACTTCCTCTTGCTCTGTCTTCTGCCTATGGCCTCAGCCTCTTCAATCTCTGACTTCAGTTTTGTCTGACTTAAAGTTAGTACTTTGTTTTAGACAGATCAAGCTCCATTCCTGGATTCTTGAGTTTTCATGCTCAAGCTCATTGTGATTGCTTATATTGTCAACTTAAAGGGACCTAGAGTCACCTAGGAAACCATCCTCTGGGCATGCTTTGAGAGTTAACTTGACTAGCTTATTTGAGGTAGGAAGACCCACGTTATCTACAGGCAGCACCATTTCATGGGCTGGGGTTATGATTCTGGCACACAAAGAAGAGAGAAGGCTGAGCAGGACCACTCATCACTCTTGCTTCTTGATTCTGAACACAGTGTGACCTTAACTGTAACCTGAAATAAACACGTCCTCCCTTAAACTGACTTGGTCAGTTATTTTGTCCCAATAACAAGGAAAATTACTAAGACACACATCCTTTGATGGGCAGCCACTACATGGCTTTCTTAACTCCATCACACTATAGAGTAGATTCTTGACACAGTTCCTCGTTCCTTACCCTCACCTAAGAGCCAGCTCCACATTTAAGATGGCTGGTTCATACAGAGTTTAAGGACTCCTCTTTCCTCATTTAGAAACATTTTGAGGGTTTTTTAAAGCAAAATTCAGTTAACACCTTGTGCTGCTTCTCTCTACCAGCCGCCTGTGAGGGTGACCTTTTGTCTATTCAAGAACCCTCCTTCTGAACAGTGACAGGCTATCAGGGATTAAGTCTATACAGCAACAGATTGTTGAGCTGTTAAAATGAACTCATCACTTCCAGCCTGGCCTTTGTCTCTCTAGAACATTCTCTTCCTCAGAGATGCTAAGCTGCTTCCTTTGGTAATAAGAAGACGGAACAGTTTGGAAGTGACTTGACGTGGTTGGGTGACATGAGTTTATCAGAAAACAAGCTTTGAAAAGTAAGAAAACCACCAGCCCCCAAATTAGCTCCTGCTATGTTATATAATGTGAGAAGCAATCTAGGTGTTCAGATAGAACATGGGGAGTTTTTCAAATGACATAAGAAACTTTATGACGTGATGAGTTGGGGCAAGTGATAGAAACCACCCTAATCCCTCTACTATTGGCTGAGTCATCTGTGACATCAGCTACTCACAATGCAGGAAGTCTGGAACTGCAACCAGTCATCAATCAGCATTTGCTAAGAGCTTCCTCTGTAACCAGAAAGGAGTTCCTGAGGGAAAACAAAACTCCAAAACATAACCTCAAAATACCTGCAATGTCTTGAGCCATGACAGGTAAAATGGAATATTATAAGGGAGGAATATAGGACTGTAAAGACAGCATATGGATGTAAACTCCACTCTTCAAGAGAAATTCAGCTTTATAGTATGTGTAGGGTGACAAGATAGTCCTTGCTAATAGACAAGAGAGAATATATAATATTCTCAGTCTTAGGTCTAGAAAGATGGGTCATTTTGTAGAGTCCTTGCCTTACACAAGTACAAGACCTGAATTTGATCCTCAGTACCCACATTAAAATTCCAGGTATGGTAGTGTGTGCTTCTAATCCCAGCCTTGGGGACCAAGACAGGCAGATGCTAGGAGCTCACTAGCCAGTCAGTCTAGCCTAAGAGACCCTGTCTCAGAAAGAATTGGACAGCTTTCTGAGGATGATACCCAACATTGTCCTCTGGCCTCCACACACATGCATGTGTACCCACACTCACACACGTGCATCTGCATACCTTCACATACATAAACACATATCCATTAAGAAGTAAACAGGAGGGCTGGAGAGATGGCTCAGCGGTTAAGGCACTTGCCTCCTGTGCCTAAGGCCTCTGGTTCAATTCCCCAGGACCCACATAAGCCAGACCCTGGTGCATTCTCTCTCTCTCTCTCTCTCTCTCTCTCTCTCTCTCTCTCTCTCTCTCTCTCTTTCTCTCTTCTCTCTTCTCTCTTCTCTCTCTGTATCTCTCTGCTTGAAGATGAATAAATAAATATTTTTTTAAAAAAGAAGTAAACAGGAATAGAAACTTAAAGATAAGCAAAAGATACCCCCCAATTTGGGGGAGGAGTAGCAAAATGCAACATTTTCTGATTATATAAGGAGGTTTTACAACATGGATGTCACACAGGCAAATCACAGAGATGAAATCTCACTCTGTCTATGAAAGAAACTGAGAGAGAGAGAGAGAGAGAGAGAGAGAGAGAGAGAGAGAGAGAGAGAGAAAGGAAAGAAGGATCCCAATTCAAAAATGTGGTGGTGAATCCTAGCAGGAGATGAGCCACACTAGACCTACCATGGAGGATCCATACAGATCCCCGCAGAGAATGGTGGGACGGACAGGAAACCCATAACCACAGCCAATCAGTCAACACAAGATAAGCCAGACAGACACCAACGATTTTCAACACAACCTAAAGCAGAAGTACAGAGACCCCCTAAGACCTCAACAATAAAGCAGCCTTAATACTTACCCACCATGACTCAGGTTACTGAGCAGAAGAGGGGATGGAAAGATTGTAAGAGCCATGGTGAGGGAGAGCTCCCAGAGACATTGATCCCCTCAGTAACAGCATAAAAAGTGGGGTGGAACCGGGCTGACTCCTAGGCTATCCATAACCTCCTACCCCATGGACTGATCCAGACTGCCCACAGAGGAGGATATCCAGCCAGTTGGGAATAGGGAAGAGGGGCATTGGGGAAATGGGGATAACAACTCATTATTTGTTCTTTGAATTTATCTCATTATGGATAATAAAAAACAGGGAAAGACCATAAAGGTATTTGCTGTATAAAAAAAAATGTGAAGGTGCTCTCTCAGACAACCTCCTCCAGGGAGATGTCAGTAGACACTGAAGAGACACAAAACTCATCACAGCAGAAAATCAGAGGCTGCCAAGAGCTCAACACTAAAGCAGACTTCTAACACACCCTCCGAGGCTCGGGGAACATTGTAGAGGAGGGACCTGAAAGAATGTAAGAGCCACAGAGGGGAGTCGTTTTCCTCCCCATAGGAACTGCTAGCACATTTATTACCTCACAGAGACTACCAATATCCCTTTGGGGGGAGGGTCCTCTGGAGACTGGGAGGGAGGGGCATAAGAAGATAACCCAATGAGAAAACCACCAATTTGTAATGTGTTCATATACTAAAGCTCCTAATTTGAAAAAATGTGAAGGGCTGGTATAGACAGTGAACGGTGTCAGACCTGCAGGACGTAATGTCACAAATCAGGGCTCGTAGACTACAGCTCATGCACCACATCTAGCCAGATCTTGCTGGGAGAGATGGGAATGTACCGAGCCCAGGCACACGGCTTGTTGCTGCACTGTCGATGACAGCACTTGCCCTGCAGTTTTAATCAGGGATATATATTGTGCAGAGAGCCTTAAATACTTACTAACTCTACAAAAGTTTCCCTAGCTTCATAAACTCTTCAATCAGTAACTGATTCCCCTTGCTCTGATTACAGCTCATTAAGCAAACGCTAGTTACAATTTGTTTCACAGGTAGTCCAACAATAAAGAAGAGAGTGTCTCCCTCATCTCTTGCTATTTCTAAGTATGCTTCTATTCTAGGTTTTGGGGTGTGTTTTTTTTCCTCATAGTGTCTGGGAGCTCGCCTTATCTGAATCATTCTCATGAGTAATGATTCCTTTTTAAATTTGCTTTTAAAAAGACATTTTCCCAAGCCTTAAGACAAACAACTAGACATTTAGATTGTGGTGGGTTCACTTTTCTTGTTAAAGTGTACTCTTAATCATTCCTGTGCTGAAGATTTTCGGGGGCGAAAAACAGGTGGTGGGCTTGGGCCCGGCCTTGGACTTGACAGGATTGTACTGACTTGGACATCCATAGGAAAAGCCTCAGCTCCAGTGCACTCTTCCACGTGGAAGCAAAATATTCCATTCCCACAGCTCCCTCAATGCTTCTGATCACGCCCCACCTCTGCTGCATCTAGGTGTCTGCCTTGTTTTTAAACTTGACTTTGCCATTTTATCTCTTTTTATATTTTCATTTCTATTTTATATCCTTAGATAATTGGAACCGAAGGATAGTATCTTGTTATAAGCAGACCATAATGTCTGAACTAAAAGCTCCTTGTAAGGGCAGAGATTGCTCAGCAGTTAAGGCACTTGCCTGCAAAGCCTAATGACAAGTTCAATTCTCCAGTACCCACATAAGCCAGCTGCAAAAAGGGGTGCATGCTTCTGGAGTTTGTTTGCAATGGCTGAGGCCCTCCTGGAGTGCCCACTCTGTTTTTCTACTTTCTAAAAGCTCCTTGTAGCGACCTCCAACAGGACTCATTTATCTGATCCAGATATTTTACTATTGCATAAGAAACATTTATTGAGCATGTTCTATGTTATAGACTCTATGTTTTGCTTTAGCAATTTGGAAGTAACATCTGTTGCCCTTGGGGAGTTGAAAGTTGCTAGTGTGAATGGAACTATTTAACAATTCACCTCAACAATTAGGAAAAAAGACTGACCATAGACAATTCTCCAGTTTGGGTTCATTGCCATCATGACAAAATTAATTTTTCCTCTTCAGTGAAACTTTGTGGTAACTCTTTGCACAATAAGCAGCCCAGCCCCTCAACACGGACTTACCAGCTAAGTTATTCCCTTCTAATAGCATCATCGCTGTTTAGTTCTTATATATCTTTGATGACATTCATAAGTTAATGTGGTGATAACCAACAAGACAGTAATACTTATTTTCAAGTCTGCCACAGTGTCTTAGAGGAGGTCATTCATTTTTTCAATTTGTTGTTTGTTAAATTCTACAAATGTTAAGCATAGACCCCTTCCTCAGTGACCATCTTTGAGCATGGTAGGGATGCGTGGGCTTCCCCTGGCACACCAGATTCTCTTCTATGTTTCCAACTGCTTCAGACAAAGTCACCATCCTGTGGTCTCCTGGCTTAGCCAACCCATACCACCTTCCTTCTGGGCCACTGTAGAGTCTGGCATATTGTCAAACATCAGTCCAGCAGACGTCAGTGACAAAACTGATCTTGTCTTTAGTGCTGCTTTTCAGGATTCTTTTAAAATTTATTTGCAGGAAGAGAGATAGAATGGGCTTGCAAGGAACAGTCATACCCGAGCTCATTCAGACACTCAGCAATAGCTTTCCATTTCAAAGAGAAACGGAAGGAACAGGAGTCATAAGGGAGTATAGTTGAATCAAATATTATCAAGTATCTTTTCTATTTAAAATAATTAAAATACTTAGTTATTAAAATCACCACTTAAAAGTATGTGAAACAACTTTCACATTACTCATAAAGGACCTCACTGCATATTTTTAAATTAACTTGAGTGCCACCTAGTGGTCATTGAGGAAACTGTCTCAGAAAAATTGGCTTTAGAAATTAACAATAACTGGGAAGACTTATTGAACAGCTAAAATGTCCGAGGAATGGGGATACCAACTCATTATTTGCTCATTCAATGTATTTAATTATGTATAATAATAAAAAAAGAAAAACTGAAAAAAATACAAAAATAAAATGCCCAAGGACTCTGTGCTTAGCATTTTATTTGCATGGTCTGATTTTATTTTTCAGCAATCTCCATAGTCCCTTCTCCTAGTTCCACAGATGAGCAAAGGCCTGTGTTCACAGGTCCAGGAGCTGGAATTCAAATCCAACAGTCTAGTCCATTGCCTTCCCACCCTGCCAGAAGACTGTGTGGCTACAAAGCCTCAGAATAAAAAGAATATGGTAATAGACTAAAACCCACATTCACATACAAATACTACTGTGCAAAAGAAAGTGCAGCTCAGTTTTCCACATCGCAACCAACTCTCAACACGCGCCATTCCCAGGCCTCTCCCTAAAGCAAGCTCTCAATGATGAGATGACTTTGACACATTTGAAATTCACATCTGGCATTTCTGAAACATGATGGCTTCATTCATGCAGAAGACGAATCACTGCTGACCTCATGCGTTACACTTTGTGCTGGGTGCTGCAAGCACAGCAGGGCATCAAATCGACCCAGGCCTCTTTTCTGTGGAGCTTCAGGTGTAGCTGGAAAACAAACCTAAATTGTAGCCATTAGGATACAATTGCTGTGTGAAAACTGCTCCACTGACAAATGCAGCGATTTTGGCCAACAGGTGGCAATACTCCTCTCCTGGGAACTGAGTGAGAATTGTGGGAGAACTTCAAAAGGAAGACTGTAGAGAAGGGAGGGGAAGGGAGAGCAGAGTGCCGCCCAGCAGTATCTTAGGCTCTGCTCCCCTGATTCTCAATCCTTGTACCATGAATGGAATTTGACTAAAGAATTACATAATTTAACCTCCTTTTTATATATGAACAAATCACTTTTACCTAAAATATTAATTTCGCATGGCATTGGAACAGTCTTGAGTAACCAGACATAATGATGACTCTGCTACTTGATTGATATTTTAAAAGTCATATTATGGCAAACTAGAAAATTAATAGCACATAAATAACAGAAAAAAATTTTAAGAATTTTAAAACTAATACTCATATCCATGTCTCATAAGCTAATGAATAATGTGTGCATTTTGGGATTTTCCCCCTAATCTTTTTTTTAATTATTCATAATTAGATACACTTAATAAGAGAATAATGTATTGATGTCTCCAATTCCCCTATTTCCTCTTCCCTGTCCCCAATCAATTGGGTTTCCTCCTCTGTGGGCAGCCTGGATCAGTCCATAGGGTAGGGGGTTATGGATAGCCTAGGAGTCAACCCGGTTCCACTCCCCCCTTTGTATGTTGTTACTGAGGGGGGTCATGTCTCTGGATATTCTCCTCAACCATGGCTCTTATAATCTTTCCGCCCCCCCTCTTCCGCTCAGTTCCCTGAGTCATGGTGGGTGAGTATTAAAACTGCTTTATTGATGAAGCCTTAGGGGCCTCTGTACTTGTGTTGAAAATTGTTGGTGACTGTCTCGCTGGCTCATTCTGGGTTGACTGATTGGCTGTGGTTATAGGTCTCTTGCTTATCCCATCACTGCCTGCGGGGTTCCATGTGGATCCTCCATGGTAGGTCTGGGGTGGCTCATCTCTTGCCAGGAAGACAGCTATCGGACCTGTGGCTCATTGGTAGGACTGGAAGAGCCACAGCTCTCTCAGAGCCTTCTGAAAAATACAAACAGAATCTCCATCAGAGAGTGAGATCAGTATAGATTAACTGAGATACACATTCCTGAATTGGCTAGATTCTATTGTTAGTAGCTCTTTGTAAATCACTTGTAAAGTGAATTTCTCTTTGGGGGTCCCAAGATTTTGGTTCCCAATACATTTCACCCTGAAATCCCTATATGCCTGATAAACTGTTTTCCATCCTTTTACCCTAAGGAGATTGCTGTCTTTAGAGGTAAGGTGCGTTTCTTGAAGGCAGCAGATGGAAGGGTTCATTTTTCTGTTCCACCCTGCTAGTCTGTGTCTTTTTATAGGGGAGTTAAGTCCATTTATATTCATAGTTATAACTTTAAGCTCTGCAATGTTGGAGGGTTTATGGGGTTTGGTGTCTGTGATGCTATTATTAGCACACTGATTGTGCTTGTCGTGCATGATCTCTATTACTCTTCTGAGGTAGATTGCTTGTCTCTTCTGTGTGGAATTTCTCCTGTAGAACCTTCTGTAATTTTGGATTTGTGTTCAAATAATCATAGAGCTGGTTTATTTCATGGAACACTTTCAATTCTCCATCTATTATGAGGGATAGCATTGCTGGGTACAGTAGTCTAGGTTGAAAGCCATACTTCTTTAGGCCCTGAAAAGCATTATTCCAAGCCCTTCTGGCTTTCATGGTTTCTAATAAGAAGTCCTAGGTAAGTCTGATGGGTTTGTCTTTATAGGTGATGAGTTTCTTTTCTCTTGCAGCTCTGAGTATTTTCTCTTTACTTTCTATGTTTGGCATATTAATTAAAATATGCCTTGAATAATTCCTCCTCAGGTCCTGCCTGTTTGGAGTTCTCTGGGCCCCTTGAATGTTGACTGGGCTTTCTCTTGTAAGATAGGGGAAGTTTTCTTGAATAATTTTGTTAAAATATTTCCTATGCCCCAGGCCTGGGATTCTTCTCCCTCTGAAATCCCCATGATTCTAAGATTGGGCCTCTTTATGGTACCCCATAGATCCCTCATATTTTGTTCACACGATTTCTTGAATTTCTTGAAACCTATGGAATCCTTATTATTTCCTTCTGTCTTGTCCTCAAGGTGTGAAAATCTGTCCTCCAGGTTGTCAACTCTGGGACTGATTGATTCAAAGTAGGTTTTAACAACTCCATTTCATTTTTGGTTTCTGCTATATTTTTGTTTATAGTCTCCAATTCTTTGGTGAGTTCTAATTTCCAGTCTACTTTTGTTTCTGCTAAGGATTCCTGAAAATCATTTTTAAGTTTTCTTAAGTCCTCATGAAACTTAATCAATTGATTGTCTAGCTCCTCCCATAGTTGGTTCACCGTCAATTTGCTTAATGTGTTTTTGAAGTCATTCATATTTCTCTCCATTAAATTCAGTCTGAAGTCTATGCTTGTGTTAGTGAGCTTCATCTCATTCATGTCTTATTTCATAGTTTCCATATCAGCCATTAGCTGCTTCATGTTTGCATTGCAGTTGTGGTCAGGAGTCACATTTTTCTCTCTTTGGGGTTTTATTTTTGTTATCTCCACTTCTTTGTCACTTTCCTGTTCCAGTGTGGGACTAGGGGTCCTGGGTTGGGGAGTTCCGGCTGTAACTTCCGTGGTTTTTTTTTTCTTTTCTTTTCGTTGGTTTCTGCCCATATCTGGGTAGGGGAGTAGGATGTTTATTTGTTTGTTTCTTTGTTTCTTTGTTTTGACTTGTGGTAAAACTAGATTTGTTGGGTAAGCGATGAGTGCTCTATGTGCCTGTAGGGTTTGGGATATCGTTGTAACCATAGATGCATTAGTTGCTGTGGTTATGGGAGAGCCTGTCCTAGGTTAGTTCCTGGTATGTAGTATAATATAAAGGGCAGAGTTCTTCTTTGTCTGTGTACTCAACTGTGTCTTGTTACTGAGACTCAGGGATGGTCAGGGTTTACCTATTTGCTCTTCTTTTCCCTCAGAGTCCCCACTGTTGAGTTATAGGGATCCCCTTATTACCCCCCCCTAGTAGGTGCTGCCAGGTGCCTGACAGTGATCTATTGTTGTCTAGCTAGGGTTGGACTCAGGCCCTCTGGGGAGTGCTGCTCAGCACTCCCCACTCCCAGTGGAGTGATCACCAGGTTTGACCTTAAACAGAGATCGTTCCTGTCGGGTGTCCTGCCCCCAGACAGGCTCAAATCTTTACACGTCTGGATCCCTCTGTACATGATTGTTTAGTCTTAGAGCAACCACATAGGCCCCTATCCCTGACTGGGTTGCAGCAGTAGAAACAGCCCCAGCACCCCAAACTCAAGAGCCCAGTGATTTTTCACCAGCCTGAAGCAAGCAAATCTGGAATGGTACCTCCCCCACTAGGGGCAGAGACTCTAGGCTCTAGGCTCTCCTTGGCCCAGTACGTGGTGGGCCTGTGCTGATTCCACACTCCAACACTGCCCAGCCACCCAGTCCTAGTCTTCTTTCTATTGATGATATTAGAGTGACTACATCATATAAACTATTTTATGATATGATTCACTTATGCACATAGCTGGCTCACTTGCTATATTATAAACTCATTAACATCATTTTAATAGCTGGATATTTCATTAATGGGTATATTCTGGTTTGCTTATTTCATTTACCAATTGTTGAACACATGGATAATTTCCAATTTTTTTTTTTTGGTTTTTTTGAGGTAGGGTCTCGCTCTAGCCCAGGCTGACTTGGAATTCACTCTGTAGTCTCAGGCTGACCTGGAACTCACGGTGTTGCTCCTAACTCTGCCTCCCAAGTATAGGATTAAAGGCATGCGCCACCATGCCCGGTTTCCAATGGTATATATACAACAATAATATGGGAATAATAAGTGAGTTGTAAAATAATATGTGATAAAGATTACACTGCACAAAACTTTTTTGAGGCAAAATCTCATGTATATAAGTCTAGCCTTAAAGTTGCTATGCAGCTGAGGATGAACACCATCCTGGATTCTGAGGTGCTGAATGGATTGAACTCAGATGTTTATTCATATTAGGCAAACACTTGGCCAGCTGAACCACATCTCCAGTAAAATGTATGTTTAAAGCCCAATAAAACTTATGTTAAAAATTTATTTTATCCACCAGCATATAACTGAAAAAGTGGTAGATGTATTGACAAGTGAGTAATTTAGGTAGTTTATTTGTATGTCAGAAGAGAATTTAGTATAGTAACAAAACAAATTATCAAAGTAAAACCACTGCTCAAGAACATTCTAACCCCACCCCTATTCTTCCCTGAACTGTTAGCTGATTTCTGCCTCAATCTTAAAGCTAGCTTCAATAAAAGTTAATGTTTATTTTTGTCATGTGAAAGAATCCAAGCAAGGCATACTAAAATCCCATTTGTGAAATGATGTGTCACATTAACACATTTTATGGACTTTATCTTGTACTGCCTATTTGCATAATTTAATATTTGTGACACTAGCCCAGTTCAAACAAATACACACATATACATGCATTTACATAGAGAAGTTGTGAGCTCTTACATATCACTCTTTATTTTGAACATAACTTGATGGGTTGGGGTTTTTGTTTGTTTGTTTTTTGTTTTTGTCCAGATGATATTTAGTACATTGCCATTTATGAGCATCTCACATTGCTTTTACATAAGATGTTTACTTGACATGAAAGAAAATGATAATTGCCATTTTCTTCTTTGACAGTTATATGCTGAGTCCAGATGCTAGAACTCTGAGAGAGTCCACATTTAGTCACTGAAAAGAAATAGCTTCCTCATGCCTAGAGGAAGCACACTGCTAGGTGATGTTCCAAAGATGATCCTGGGACTCTATAGAACTTTGACAGAAGTGCAAACAGTGTGTGTGGAGACTGGTCCATAGTGGCTACACAAATGCATGCCACCTACCCTGAATCTGAAGAGAACAGGGATCAGAATTTAAGGCTGTCATGGTGTGGCAGTTTGATTCAAGTGTTCCCCATAAACTTAATGTGTTTTGAATGCCAGATCCCCAGCTGATGGCAGTTTTGGAATTGGAACCATGTTGGACATGTGTTGTTAGGGGTGAGCTTATTGTCTAAAGGGAGGTAAACTGGCCCATGTCAGAAACAGAATGGGACAAAACTCACTTGCTGATCAGGATTATCTCCACTTAGGGAAATCTTTCCTTTTATTTATCCCTAACCTCCCTGAACAGCAACAAGTACAGAGCCTAAGCCATAATAGGAGAATGAACAGTGTATAATTAAATGGATAAATAAATGGGCCTAAAATAATTCTGTAATTTCTTAAATGTCTAATTCTCAGCTCAATTTAAATGAATATATTTCCTCTTTTTTATAGAAGTCACAGCAATGGAAAGTTTTGTTGAGCTTTTCCTTTACCTCAGATGCGTCACCACACTTGGCAAGCACCAGGGCCACTCTGGCCCTCTAGAAAAACATCAGGTGCCAACCTCAGAAAACCAAATGGGCCAAGCTCAAAGTCTATGACATCTCTCACTCTTCAAAATGAATATTACTCAGCAGTTTTGGAAGTTATCAACTTAATAAGTACTCATCCCATGGAACTCAAGACTGTATTTGAAGTTGGAATTTCATTAAATTTGCTGTCTTCTGAGCTCTTCACCACATGGGACATTTGCTTATAAAAGGGTATGAAATTCCCATAGTGTGGTTGTATTGTTCTTCAAACAATTACACAATGAATTCATTTCATATCACCTCTTGTCAATCCAATCTGTTTGAGTCTACATCCTCTCCTCCAGACAAGCAACTCTCCTTTCCCCTCACAAATTAATTCAACCTTAGTGTTGTGAATTTTTCCCTAAATATCAAGATAGAGCCATTTAACATAGCATCAAGTGCATAATCTAGTATATTATCCTCAATCACAAATTCTGAAATGTTTCTCTTTCTTGTGATTTTAAAGATCTAGAACAGTTACACTTCTACGTTACTTAGGATGGTCCAACATCATGACACTTGACAGTTTTCTTGGACTTTCATGATTATTGGACTGGACTTTCACCCCTCTTAGCATTTTTCCAGATGTTTTTAATTTGTAATGAAGCACAATTAGTAGCAATTAATTGCCTGAAATAAACTTGGCTAAGATTGGTTGACCTTCACTTTCTTTCCAGCTTCTATCACTGTCTCATTTAGTAGCAGTGTGTGATACCCACTGGCTGGAAATAGACCTCTATTTAAACTGGTGGCTAAATCTGGAAGATAACCAGTGATCACCCTCTCTTCCTGACCCTTTCAAGCCCTTTCAAAGACAGACCCAGGGTGGTAACAGGAAGTGTGTTTCATCTACTACTCTCAGGAGATAGGATGCCAAGTACTAAATGCCAAAAAGCTTTCAGAGCTTTTGGCAAATTGCAATAATTGAAAGCAAAGCCTATGAGCAAAAATAAAAATATTTAAAGTTCTTCCTGTAAAAAATATAATAAAACAATTTAATTAAGGGGTCAAGTGGTGTGGAAGATTTAATTTTGAAATTCTATCCACTAATTGCCCTTTGAAATGTCTTGACTTGGGGGAAGAAATTTCATTGGAACCCTGAAGAAGAATGAAAAAGCAGCTCATATATCAAACACAGCTGACTGAATAGTAACAGATTCTTCCAAAGTAATGTAATTCTGAACAGAAATTATTTTCAATTTAAAATTTTAAACCCAGTCCTATGGTTTGAATGTGTCCTTCAAAAGTTTATGTACTAGAAGCTTGGTCCTCTGTGTGGCAGGGTTGAGGTGGTACGCTGAGATTTGAGAACTAATTCAAGGAAATTCAGAATATCATTCTCAGAAGGAATTAAAGGTAATCTTAAGGAATGAGTTAGTGCAAGTGAGTTCTCTGGAATGGGTTGATATGTTAAAGTCGGAGGCACTTGTCCTGTGTCCATTCTATTTCTCTGTCATGTCATGCCATAACTATGGGGTCCCTCACCAGAGGCCAAACAGTCAATTGTGGACTTTCAGGTTCCAATATTCTGAGTGAAACAAATTTTTGGAATAAAATGTTTCAGCTTCAAGTTATAGCCACAGAATACAAACAAATACATTAGGAAGGCAACCAAGCAAGAGTAGAATAATGACACTTTAGGAAAAAATGAGCTCTTATGAAATTTACCTCCTGTACATCTTCTTCGGGGGACTACTGGAAAGTGTGCCTCACCAATGATGGCAAACTGAAGAAGGAAGATAAAGAATCCAGGAAAGAGCCAATCACATCTAGAATAGACAGAAGAAAGTGCAGGAATGAGAGTGAAGAAAACCCTGAGCAGTACGTCATGGCTGGCCTTGACAACAGTCCAGATTCAATGATGCAGGTAATTTCAGATGCAGGGGTGTCTGTCCTCCAAAAAGACAAGTAACTAAGAGATAGCTTATATTATGAGATTTCACTTGTGAGGTTTGAGGCTGATTTTGTTAGTGGATTATGTGGCATCTATTTATTTTTGATAAAAACCACAAAGTTGAACAAGAAAAGGAAAATGTCACCAATATTTACTTTGTTATCATAGGTGAAATTTAAATGTATGAAACTCGGTGAATAAATAAAATTAGATTGGTAGCCAGGTGTGGTGACACATGCCTTTAATCCCAAAGGGCTAGCTGAGGATTAGTTCATGTGATGTGAACATGTGCCTATGTCTCCAGCCAGGATGTCATCCCTCCCATGCTATTAGCTGTGCCTTATGCATTTTAATTTTTCTGATGATTCTTCATTAATGTTTAATTGCAGATAATAGGAGGGAAGTCTCCAAAATGCTTAAGCAAGAATCAGTCTGATTATTCATACGTTCATGCCTGGGAGACTCCATACCATTTGATTAAAACATTTAATGAGCATTATCTGGGGACTGTGAGGGATTAAAAAACATGAGAATGGATTCCATTTTTTGAGGGCTTACTACCTGTACAGATAGGTATGCAAGTAGCTCTACCCACTAAAGACACTTCCATGCTAAATGAAAGCAATTCTGAGACCTTTGAGGATTTGAGCTGGGCCTTGAGGAATGGTTAAAATTTCTCAATGGAGATGAAAGGTAGACAAAACAGTATTGAGAAATAGATCAAGAATGTAGAGTGCATTTGGAAAATGAGACAGGGAAGGTTCTTGTCAGACCACAGTACATTTGGGGATGTGCACTGAAGATACCAAGAAGCCCTAACATAGAAATTTCTTTAAAGGAAAGATAATGTCTTCAGATTCTTATTTATTAATTGTTTTCTTACTGACCTCCTGTTGTGTTGCCTGGGAGAGGGAAACAATGTTCAAGATAGCAATGAGATGGCTGGAGAGGGCAGTGATCTGAAACTCAGTTTGGACGAAGTCAATCCTGGGAGTGTGGTGCACTGGTGCAAGAGACTTCAGTGCAAGGTTGCAAATGTGACACCAAGCAGCAGTGAGAGAGAGGCATCCTGGAAACCTGTAATGGGAAGTGCTTAAAGTGGTGAGTTTTCCACTGTTCTAAACCCTTCTGGCATGACTTGATGAAGAGTGGAAAGGCTATTTAAACTGGCGATGAAAAGGTTATTAATAAATTTTGAAATTCAACATGAGTAAAGGCAGGAGTAAGGCATTAAAGGATGGATAGGAGGAAAGAGGATGAGAGGAGAAAATAGTACAAATCCATCATTTAAGGAAAGGTGGGCTGGAGAGATTGCTCAATGGTTAAGGCACTTGCCTGCAAAGCCAGATGCACAAAATGGCACATGCATCTAGAGTTGGTTTGCAGCAGCTGGAGGCCCTGGCGTGCCCATTCTCTCTGTCTGCCTCTCTTCTATCTCTCTCTGCTTGCCAATAAATTAATTGAAATATTGTTTTAAAAAAGAAAAAGTAAGGTTGACTCCACAATAGCTGATGCTACCTACACAAGATTTTCATAATAGGAGGAGGAAAATAATGAACTGAATTTGGAGAAGGGTCCCAGCCAATAGGCTTGGGTTTAAAGCAGAAGACCCTCCCATACCTGGACAACTTGTCTGGGATGAGCTGAGATTGTCATGTCATGGCAGAGTTGAGAAAGCATAGTGGGCTGTCCTTGACTGCCTGGCCCAGCATCCACCTGTCTGTGCTGACCCCTCACACAGTCACGCTCCTTTTCTGTAAGTCGCCATCCAAACTCAGCAGGTACATTCTGCCGGTCATAGTCACTTGGTGGGTAGATCACAAAACCAGCAGATATATCTCAATTCCCCTGTGTTCTGAACATGCTTGTACTACTGTGATGCTAATTACTGGTAATAAAATAAGTTCCTATTCCTTTTTAATGGGTTTGAATCATGTAAAATTGCCAAATTATAACAATATATGAAAGAGGAAGAAATGAAAGCTGCAAACTGTGGAGTATCTTTCTTAAATCAATTGACAATGTCAAGCAGAATGAAAGAGAATGCAATAAAGTAACAAAATACAGACACTGAACAGAGAGGAACAGAGATATTTAATGTCACCATAGGAAGATGCACTTGTGTGCTTGTTTGCTGACAAGTGGTGTGAAGCCCACAGGCTTACAATAATTTGCCCCAGTTACCAAAGGTATAATTATATAGTCTGCTTTCCATCAACCTTACCTTTTCCTTTCTGGAATGTTTTTACTGATGCTCTCCATGCATATAGAGAATATACCATGATCATAACCCCCTCCCACCAGGTCTTTCTTTTCCCTCTCTCGAATATCCTCTCCATCCTGAAACCATACTAGAGCCCATCATGAGCTATTTCATTAGCATAAACAGGTGTGATTGAAGGACCCATCTCAAAATAGCCAATATATTCTTATCTAGGATTTAGAGGCTTCTTCCCAGGAACTAGAACCAAAAGACCAGCCAACTTCTTTCTCTTATTTTGAGTGGGCATATGTATATGTGTGTGTATATATATATATATATATATATATGTTCATACATCAATGCAGGTTTGCATACATATGTGTGCACACATGTGTGGAGGCCAGAGGTCAATGACAGGTAGGTCCTCGGTCACTCTCCATCTTGTTTACTGATATGCTCACTCACGGAAACTGGAGCTCACCAATTGGGCCAGTCTAGCTAGCCAGCAGGTTCCATAAAGCCTCCTGTCTCAAATTCCCAGTGCCAGGATTACAAGTGTATATGTGCCACCATGCCCAGAATTTGGGGGATTCTTTCTTTGGAACCAAACTCAGGACTACATGTTTTCTTTGCAAAAGCCTTACTAACTGAGCCATCCTCCCAGCCTCAGCCAATTTCTTTATACAATAAATATAAACGTTTATGAAATGAAATCCTAAGAGTGTCTCCTTTCATTAGGAAACCTACATAAAAAGAGAGCTTCTGTATTAAAGCCTGTGGCTATAGTTTCAAATCATTAAATGATTTAAAAAAAATGAAACTCCCAACACAAAAACAAATACCATTGCCAGGAGTAGGCTGACCACACCTCCTACTGGGAAAGAATAGCGAACCAAGAAAGGAGCACTAGTGCAAAGGAGGAGCCTGGGCCTGGGGGAGACAATCAACAGCTTTTAAATTCGGCCAAATATTCCACTTAGGGAGGGGAAGCCCATTACTGGAACTGGGGAATCAGTGCGATATGCACCGGATCCAGTACTCTTGGGCTCCCAAGAAAAGATGCACTATGGGACCGATTGACAGGGAGGCTACTAAAAATTGAATCTAAGTAATCCAGAATTGTGTATATTTGTTAACCTATATTGGTCTCACTCTCCTATGGAGATTGTGTTGGTACTTTTCAGGATGCAGCGAGAGAGCTGTGGCCCATCTAATCCTACCATCGGACTGCAGGCAGATAACTGAGATCTCGGCAAGAGATGAGCCACAACAGTCATATCGTGGAGGATCCATATGGAACCCTGCAGAGAATGACGGGATGAACAAGGGACCCACAGCCATTCAATCTACACAGGATAAGCCAGGGTGACAGAAACCAACAATTTTTGACACAAAGCCCCCTAAGCTCACCACATTAAAGCGGCCTTAATACTCACCCACCAGAACTCAGGGAACTGAGGGGAAGAGGGGGCGGAAAGATTGTGAGAGCCGTGGTGGGGGAGACTATCCAGAGGCATGGCATCCCTCAGTAACAACACACTTGGGCCAGGAGGACCAGGCTGAGTACTAGGCTATCCATGGTCCCCTGCCACAAGGACTGATCCTGACAACCCACAAAGGAGGATATCCAGCTGATTGAGGATGGGGAGGGGGAGCATTGGGGAATTGGGGATAACAACTCATTGTTTGCCCACTAAATAATGTAACTCATTATGGACAATAAATATATATTAAAAATAATAAAAATAAAACATATCAAATAAGTAAAAAAAAAACAAATACCATTACAGCATTAGTTACTAGAAAGTGAAGACCACCGATAATTATAAACATGGATGACACTTTTTGCAGGAATTTTAGTGTATTAACAAGTAAAACAGCAGTATCCTATAGATAGTACATTCTATTCTTAAAGGCATGGGAAAGAGCTGAAGAATTAGAAATCCTGTGAACAAAAGGACAGAAGTGAGAAAAATATTTCTTCTATTTTGATCTACAAATAGCCTATGGTCTAAAATTTTCCCCATCGTGACCATGCAAATATATACCAGGTCAAATAAAGCCTACCACCTAAAGCTCTTACATGTCAATGTAGTGAAGTCAACATTTGTTCCCATATATGCATATGACTGGTGGGCTGATAGAAATTAGTCACCGAGGGAGCATGGCAAGGCTTCTATTTGCCTGTGCAAGTGTTTATGCATCTCCCATGAGGCACAAGCATGCTCTTAACATGGAGTCGTAGTATTAAGACCAGATCAGGGCACAGGCAAGAGCATCACACATGTAAAACCAAAAAGACAGCCCTGCAAGTGTATAGAGGGTGGCTCAGAAAAGCTGAGTAAGACTCCACAAGCATGTAGAGCCACAAAAATGAGAAGAAAGAAAGCTATTCTTGAGTATGCCAGCATGACACCCGGGCTGGAAAGAATGATTTACATGTGTCTAGGAAAGACAGCATTTATGTGAAGAGTTTGAAAATCAATGTGTTTGGTTAAGAAGATGTCAATCCCAATCTTTGCACAGGATTTGTTGGTTGCCAAGACTTCTGTTTTTATGACTCAGGCTCTTTGACACCTTAAAGGACAAGAGTAGCTTTGGTCTATATAAAATACGCTCATATTTAATTAGATTTGTGTCATCTCAGAGATGCCTTCTCCAAGCACATTTTTTAGTATTTTTCTCCCAGATCCAGCCCCTTTTCCCACATGGTAGTCATGTGGATCTTCTACTTGAAGGATGAAAAGAACATTTTTCAGAGAGACAGAACTAACCACTGCAAAACTTGATAGCTTCTAGACTTACATCTACTGAAGAATATCGCCTTTTAAAACCCAAATCTGGGCAATATAACAGTCCATATACACAGCATCATTAGATTGGAAGGAAAGTACCAGAATTTATGGATGTTAGAAACAGAAGAACTTCTATAGAGGCAAGAGATAAATGCAGGCTGCTTATAGAGGCTGTTAATCACAGAATGGCAGTGAGTGGAAACGTTGCATAACACTGGAGCAAAAACATCTCCAAATCCCCAGAGTTTAAATGAGAGAACTGAGTGCTTCCCAGATCTCCTTCAGCACCATAATAGCACTAGTTAGCTATTCCATCTGCCATCAAGAAAGTAGCCCCCTATTATGGTTATGCTAATTAGACAACATGTCAGACTTCCTTTTAAATATCTATATTTGTTCCCACAGATTGGCACTGCTCACAGCCTCGAACACAGAAGCTTTCTTATCCAAGGGCAAAGGTGAATACATCGATGGCAAACATGCCAGGAATGAGCAGCTAGGGTGTGCCCAGCCCCAGACAGGACACCTAAACCCCATCTTCCAAAGCAGGGGATGGGAGAAAAGTTGTTTATTTTGCCTTACAGTCTTGAGGAGAAGCTCCATAATGGCAGGGGAAAGATGGATATCAGTTTCTTGCGAATGGCAGATGACAAACAGTAGTAGGAGCTGAATTCTAGCAAAAAGAAACTGGCTATAACACCCCTAAACCTGCCTCCAACAACACACCTCCTTCAACAAGGCTCCACCTCCAAAACTGTCATTAGTTAGGAAACCAAGCATTCAAAACATGAGTTTATGGGGAACACCTAATACAAACCACCACACCCCCACATCTCCCAAACTAAACAGTGAAAACTAATAATGACTGGGAGAGAGGAAGTCATGTCCATAGTAGCCACTGTGGGCCACCATTTTCCAATAAATAAGCTCCCAGCTATCATTATGCAAGTGAACATAATTTTAATCAGTGTGTCAATAAATAGATAAGTCATGAAAGCAGGTTGGGGACTGAAGCAGTATTTTAGTGAGAGAGGAAGGGGAAATAGAAATGATATCTGAGAGGAGTGAGATCAGAAAGTATTTTGTACCTTTATGAAAATGTCAAAAATAAATAAGAAAAAAATGTGCACTACAATAAAGTCAGTATTCCAGATTAAAGAGGTTAGTGCTAAAGGGAGAAAAGGCTTGGTCAGCTCTCATGCTTGATGCCCAACAGGTTAGTGTTTTAGAATTTCAGAATTCAAAGGGCAAGAAGCCACCCCAGGGGCACACAAACACTCAATTCCTACTCTCCTTGCCCACACCCACTCCCATATTAAAAACCAAAGGTAAAAGAAGACTCCTGTGCAAAGAGTGTTGAAATAGACATAGAAGAAAATTTCCATAGTGTGTGTGTGTGTGTGTGTGTGTGTGTGTGTGTGTGTGTGTGTGTGTGTGTTCTTAAGGCTGAGGCAGGAATCACAGTTCAAGGCTGGCCTGGGACATATATCAAGACCTTGTCTCAAAAAATAAATATTCTTTGATTTAAGAGGAGAAAACTAATAGCACAAAAGATCAAGGGGACATTTATCATGAATATATCTAAAGGAAGTTGACTCTCGCTTTGACATTACCATGGTCTTTTGAATACTGTCATTTATGAGCATCTCCTCGCAATTTTTCTCTTGAAGAGTCAGTCCTCCAAGATCTATCAGTATTCCAAGTCATGCTGCCAGCTTCCCCTTGACTTCAATCACAGAGGCGACTGACATAAGCTTTACTTTTAATAGGTCCTGAAAACTATCAGATTCTGTCAAACACTGTTAAAAGAAGGAAACTTCAGAGCTCAATCATATACCATGGTCTGAACACTTTTTCTTGTTAATCAAAGTGTCAATCTTGGGCAGAGAACTGCTTGAAATTAAAAATCTGTTCAATATGCCTTTCAGAACTTCTCATTTGTTAGAACCATATTAGCCATATGCACTGTATAAAAGGAGTGGCACCACTCCCACAAAATCTAGCATTGAAGTAGAAACGGTAACAAAATACCCTTGAAGAAAAAAAAAGATACATTAAACTTCAGTTCTTCTTTGAACAAGTTCTTTAGATCATTGCCCACTTCAGCTTCCCTCTACAGGCGTCCAAAGGATTATACTAGTTTTAGTAGATTTATTTGTTCTGAAAATTACATATTTTCTAATAAGCAAAGAATCCTAAGATCTATCAGTAAAGTCACCAGTCTGGCAGATATGAGGCTCAAAAGACACGTGTAGAAATGCCAACCTCATCAAGTTGTCCAGGTTGTTCAAAAGTATAAAATTGAGCTGAAGTCTGAAGCCAGCTTGGTTACATAGCAAGATCCTGTCTAAAATAATAACAATGCTCTATGATGCTCCTCCCCCCGCCATCCAGCTCAGCTGGGGACTGCTCTTTGAAAATGAGGTGAAAGCAACCTGCCTTCTTGTGCATATGATACTTTTTTTTCCTTTTGCTTTTGTGCATTTTCCAATTTTTCTTTAACAAATATAGATCTTGAAGATAATAAATATTTTAACATTTAAGGAATATTGCAAATATCAATTAAGAAACTAGTTTTCTCAGAAGTTCCAAAGAAATAACTCCTTTCATCAGAAAAAAAAATAATATATGGATTCTAATTAGAAAAACCTTTTTTTTTCTTTGCTATTTGTTATGCATAACAGAAAGCTTTGTGGAAAATTCTGATGTAACTAATGAGGACTGGTGACCACTTTTTTCATTTCTTTTAACTGCCCACTCATTGCTTTATACAACCATCGATTCCACAGCCTTTGAGAAATAATAGTGGAGGCTGAAGGCAGAGTCGTGAAGAATAAAAGCTTACACTGGTTAGTGGGGCAGAGCTCTGTTGGATAATGACTTCATCAGTACAACACATCATAGGCTCTGGTGCTCAGCCTGGCAAATTGAGAACTTTGCTTGCCTTTGGATGTCCAAAAGTATTCCAATCTTGGGGAAACATCTAATTACTAAGATGTTGTCCCAAACATCAAGAGATGTAGACAACTAATTGATTTATAACAAGAAACTCAGCCTAGCAAACAGGATGATGCAGTTATTAGAAGAGCAGTACATTCCCCTTAAACACCATGCATAGGAGAACAAGTGACAGGATCAGAGGCAAATGGAAGAAAGGACATTCTGACAGCTGTGCAAGGTGAATGGAAGGAGCGTCCTGATGTCCCAGTTTCCTGGGATGGCCCTCGTTAATGCCTGTTTTCTGGATGTTTGATGGGAATGACATCCCTGTTTCATTCTCAAATGTGTCTTAGTCAAGTTGACAAATTATATATCAGCCTAATTGGAGAAGACACTAATGAGACTTGGGAAATGAGTTGTTAAGAAGCTATTGATCAATTCATGGAAGAAATTACGAGAGCTCAGATATATTCGTTATTTTCTCGTTGTTGGGACAACTACCCAACCAGAAGCAACTTAAGGAAGGAAAGGATTTTGTAGTGGTTATGCGTGGCCCCATAGACTCGGGCTTGAATCTTGAGTCTCCAGTGGATGGATCCCTGCTGGGGTAGAGAAGATGTGACTGGAGGTGGATCTTGGAGTCCAGCCTTAAGGGGTGTTTGAGGACAGATCTTTGTCCTGCCCTGTTAGGGTGTGTTCAGAGCAGTTTGAACTCTGGTGGTTTGTGCTTGCTAGTGATGTTGTTTGTTGGCTGTTTGGTGATGTGTCTCTGCTTCAATCTGTAAACTGGAAACAGCTCCTTTCACCATTGATGGTGTTTAAACCCCTTCCTCCCATCAGCTGTGTCTGTGGGATGTTTGTTCCAGTAATAAGGAGCTGACTGCAACAGGTTTATTTTCAGCTTATTGTTTCAAGGAAAAGTCTCTCAAAGCACCAAAAGTGTGGCAACAGTGGACAGTCAGCATCACATTGTGACGTCGGCAGGGAGGTGGTAGAGAGTCCCCTGAGTGGCTGCTCAGCTAGCTTTCTCCTTTTTCACATTCTAGAAACACATCCTATGGGATGGTGCCACCCACAGTTAGGGAAGGAGTCATCCCACCTCAACTAAGCTAGTCTAGAAAAACCCTCACAGATATGACCAGAGATTTGTTTCCATGGTGTTTCTAAATCCTGTCAAATTGACAACCAGATTTACCATCATACCAGACCTATGATACAGAAATGAGAGGAGAGATAAAAGGATGAACTGAAGAAAAACAAAATCTCCAGTGGTAGACAGTGGTTTCTTTCTACCAAAGAAATCTCATCTGACCAAGGCCAGAACCCTGCCTGTGGGTTCATTTGCATACATAGTGTAGTCCATTTAGGGATCACAAGCCCAGAGCTTTTTCATTATGACTGAATTGCAATCCAAATTCTCCCTCTGACCCACCCTGCCTTCCCCACTTCCTCCAGGCTGTTGGTTCCATGAGGAATTCCTGATTAGTTCCATTCACACCCATCTCTATCTTTGAGTCTGCTTTCCCAGGAACTTGACCTACAATGGCTGTATCATCTCTATTAAAGAACAAAAGTGTGAAAATAATTTGACCTCCTTTGATTGTGAAAATGAGGTACCAAATGTAAGTGCCTAGGAGAGTGCCAGGAAGTGATCCAAATGTGTTACAACCAATAATCACAATGATTAGATTCTTGCATGAAAGGTTTAGCATCTCACTATCATATAGATAGTAAAAAATAGCAATCGAAACAATGCAAAAAGAGATATGGCTGTATTCATTTTCTCTTCTGATTCTGAAAACTTTTAAGTCCATTAAATGATCCAGTGTGGACTTGTGAACTGTAACTCCTAGCAACTCTTTCCTTTTGAGTATTAAAACACCCAGAAGGTTACGCTCCACTCCCTCATCTTTGCAGTTTCAACACCTTTTACAAATGACACTTTCATAAATAAAGGGAATGCATTACTCTAAAAACTGGTATAAGTGGGTCCATCAACTCAAGATGGAATTATAGTGACATCAGTTTTGCCTTTCCCTCACTACGTGATAGCACCACCACCACCATACTCCCTCCTTGTTGACTGTCTTAACTCTTTAAGAGCTGAAAAACTTTAAGAATATACTCCTCTACTAAAATTACTCAAGACCATAGAAATTTAAGTCTAATTACCAAGCATTCATTCTTTCTTCCCCACCAAGGAAATAGAATGTTGTTTCTGTTTCTCTCTTTCACAAAATCACTGGTTGTGACAGAACCTAATTCAGGCTGATGGAGGTATATCAAACTATAACACAAACATGACTCATGTAAATAGAGAATGAACAGTGGCAAAGCCTCCTTCAACTCGTTCATGATAAAGCTGGAGGTTTTAGGAGGTTGACTTTTTCAATGTTAGAATAAGATATTAGTTTAGATATATTTTCTATCAAACAAAACCATTTGTACCTACACAAAACTTAATATACCTGTGTTGTGGTCAGTGTTCTAGTTGCTGCGCAGAAAGAACCCAAGCAAAAGCAGCTTGTGGAGCAATGGGTTTATTCGGCTTACGGACTCGGGAAACTCCATCCTGGCAGGGAAGATGATGGCACGAGCAGACGGGTGGACATCACCTCTGCCACAGCACTGGAAACAGCGGCAGGAAGGTGTGCCCATCCCTGCGCTGATCATGTTCAGTGCAATTGGTGCTGATGTCCACCGACAGTCCAATAGTAGCAGTCTGGAGGCCCACAGGTAAGGAACCAGTAGCTGTTCAGTCCACGTAGATGGATGTCTCAGCAGTCCCAATCCAGCTCAGAAGGCCTGATGAATCCCTGGGGAGCGGCTGCTCTTCAGTCCAATATGTGAGGCCGAGGAAACTGGATTCCAATGTCCAGGAAGGGCAGGGGAGCAGGATGGGAGTGCAAGTTACGAACAAGCACCAGCAGCTGGAGGGAGAAGGAAAGGGTTTTCTTCCCTTCAAGCTTCCTTATATTTATTCCCCTTGGAAGGCCCACCCACTGGGGAGGAAGGGCTCACTCTGGAGAAGGGAACTCCTCCCTTCTCCAAAATCCCAAAAGGATTTTGTCAATCCTTCCTGCAGGCAAACTCAGAGACCCACCCAAGATTATTATGGATTAGATCAAATTGACAAATTTAACCATCACATCTCCTTTCATGGAACCCTTTCTAGTTTCCTGGCATCTACACATATGTACTCTCACATAAATACACATATATAAAAATTAGGGGCTAGAGAGATGTTTCAGTTTTTAGGGCACTTGCCTGAAAAGCCTAACCACCTGGGGTCTGTTCCCAAGTGACCACATAAAGCCAGATGTGGCACATGTGCCTGGAGTTCTTTGCAGTGGCTGGAGACCTTGGCATCATTTTCTCTCTCTCTCTCTCTCTCTCTCTCTCTCTCTCTCTCTCTCTCTCTCTCTCTCTCTCTCTCTCTCTCTCTCTCTCTCTAATTTACTTCAGGTTCTACCCTCCCAGGAATGAAAGTTTGTTTCTAGCTTTCCTGAGCCTTCTTATATCTGGCCCCCTCCTGAGAGGGCTGCTTTCCTGTAAACAACCTCAGAGACCCACTGCAAGATTGCTAAAAAGATCAAGTTGACAACAAAACCTAACCATCACAAGTCCTCTCCTTGTCAACTTTACATCAAACCATATCTCCTTATATCAGTCTTAATTTCTAAATGAAGATAGTAACAAGATCATAATTCTGCCTAACATGATATACCTATCCTAAATACAATCAGAAACACATAATCTCCCCCAACACAAGGCAAGGTCCCTAAATTAAGTTCTGTAAAATTAAAGCAAGTTACATGCTCTTAACATATAATGGCACAGAGTGAACATTTCCAACTGTTATGAGGCAAAACAATGAGAGACTAGGCTGATGAAAATTCAACAACCATTAGGCAAACATCAAACATTTGCAGTTCAAGTCTGATATCACAACCAGTGACTGACAGTCTCCAGATTTTCCAATTTCACCCCTCCAGCTTGGCTGAGTAGCTGGGGAAAACTTCCAACCTGAGCCAACAGCACTCCATGGTAACCCTTGCACAATCCTGGTATAGCCAAAACATCTTTGGGTCTCCATTATAAGCCAAGGTCCTTCTGCCAATTCTTTCACAGGCCTATCAGGGACTTCACATCCTATTCCATGTACCAAATCTCAGCAGCAGCTCCTGGAGCCATATGCACTTCCTAACCCACTCCAAGAATGTATTTCTCATGCTTCCAAAAGTAATAGCAGGTATGCAGGACACAGCCATGTTGTTAATTCAGGGATGAAATAAACCATGAAGAGCAGATTCCTTCCTTTCAGCTCTCTCCTTTCAAAAGAGTTTACACAGTCTATCATTCAGTCCTTCCTGGGTGGAAACACCACAGGCATTCTTTCCATTGTTTTAACTAAAGCTGTTGGGCTATCTTCTTAAGACTGCTAATGTGTTGACAACAGCAGCTTGAGTAACCTAAAGCCATTCTCTGTGCCAGTAAGTTAAACTTGCTTGAGTTTTTCCTAACCTTAAATCTTAAAATTCTCAGTTCCATATTGTTAGCCAACTACATCAGTCCATTTTAAATTCAACCTTGATCAAATTCTCTGGGCATGGGCAGTACAAACATCCACTCCTTATTCTAGTAACACAGTTCCAGTAAAGTTCTCTACAGTCTCTCCTTCACCATAGAAAGTTCATAAGCCAAGCCTCCAAATGCAGTTCTCTATACGTAGCATTTTCAAACTCTCACCAGAATAATGCTTAAAACATGGCTTATTTCTCTGAAAGGCGTCTTCAGCTGCAGGTACCAAATCCCTGTCCATTCCTCCAGCACACAAGTTTTAGAAAACCAAAATCTACATGGTCTGATTCATCTCAGCAATATCACCTCACTCTCTGGTATCAAAGCTGTCCTAGTCAACATGTGCCACTGGGATGAACCTCCAAACCAGGCACAAGGTTATGGAGGAAAAGATTTATTGAAACTATGGATCCAGAGGAAGTTCCATAATGATGAAAGAGGTTGGCCCCTTTCACAGGTCCAAGCAGAGAGAGAGAAAAAAAAAACCCATCAACAACACCATATGCACACCAACAAAACAGGCAGAGGACAGGAGAGAATAACATAGCCTTAGGGTGTGTCTTACAACCCTTTCCCAGACTTGTTGACTCTCTGAGTCTCTGGAATTTCCTTCCTGCACTGCCCTCCCAGGAAGGGATGCTTGTTTCTAGCTCCCTCGAGCTTCCTTATATCCTGCCCCATACTGAGAGGGCTGTCTTCCTGAAAAACAACCTCAGAAGTGCACCCAAGATTACTAAAAAGTTCAAGTTGACAACAAAACCTAACCATCACACTTCCACACTAATTTCCATAATAGCTGTACCAGTTTATTATGCTCATACCAACAGGGAGAAAAGGTTCTTCTTTCCCTCCACCCTTGCCAGCATTTATTGTTATTTATTTACTTGATGATAACTGTTCTGACTAGAGTCAGATGGAGTCTCAACATACTTTTAATTTGCTAATGTGCTTTTTCCAGATAGATAAAGATGTTGAACTCTTTTTAAAACATCTATTGGCCATTTGTATTTCTGCTTTTGGGAATTCTCTATTTAGATTCCTTAATCCATTTTATGACCAGATTGTTTGTTGTTGTAATTGTTTAATTTTTTTAGGTTTATGCATATTCTACATATTAATCTTCTGTCAGATGTAGAGCTGGCAAAGATTGTTTCCCACTCTGTGGGATGTGTCTTCTCTCAGTTGACTATTTCTTTTGCTTTACAGAAGATTTTTAATTCATGAAATCCCACTTGTGACAGGTTGACCTTCCTTCCCGAGTAACTGGAATCATGTCCAGAAATTCCTTATCTGTGCCTTAGATTCTGAAGTTTTCTTTCCTCTTTCCTCTAGCTGTTTCAGCATTTCAGGCTTTACATTAAGATCTTTGATCCATTTAAAGTTGATTCTTTTTCAGAAGGAGGGAGAGACAAGAATCTGCTTTCATTCCTCTATATGTGACTATTCAGGTTTCCTGGCACTATTTGTTACAAAGACTATCATTTTTCCAAAGAATACTTTTGTTATCTTTGTCAAAAATCAAATAGGTATAACTACAAGGACCTACATCTGGATCATCTAATCAGGTCCAATGATATACATGCCAATGTTTGTGCCAGCATTATGCTATTTAAGTTACTATGGTTCTATAATACAAGTTAAAATCAGGTGCAGTGATAGCTTCTGCCTTTTTTGTTCTCAGGATTGCTATTGCCATCTGATGTCTTTTGTGCTTCTAAATGAATTTTATCATCTGTTTTTCCATAGCTCTGAAAACAAAATGGGAATTGTGATGGAAATTGCATTGAATTTGTATTTTGCTTTTATAGGATAGCCACTTTCACAATATTAATTTTTCCAATCCATGGTCACAGAAGGTTGTTCTGTCTTCTAGTGTCTTCTTCAGTTTTTCTCACAAGGATTTTAAGTTTACTTTATAGAGGATTTTTACTACTTTGCTTAAGTTTATTTCAAGGCATTTGCAGAAGGTATTGTTACCCTGATTCCTTTCTTAGAATGTTTATTATCGATATATATGAAGATTATTTTTGTGTGTTTATTTAATATCCTTCCACTTTGCTGAAGGTGTTTAAACATTTTCTGGTGAAGACTTTAGAGTCTCTTATCTATAAAATTATACCATCTTCAAATAGGAATACCTTGATTTCCTACTTATAACCTTTTGATTTCCTTTTCTTGTCATATTGATCTGGCTAAGGCTTCAAGCACTGTATTGAATGAGTGGGCATCCTTAATGATGTGTGGTACCCTAGCCTGCTGACTGGTCACTATTTCCTAATGGTCATAGGTTGACCTATGGTCATAGGTTTAAACCTGTAAGTACCAGTTGCATTGTATCCAAAAATAATTTTAAGGATTTAATTTATTTAACTGATGAAATATTAATTTGAAAAATATAAGAATAGTTGTTTCTATTAAATTTAAAACTTTTCAAACACTAAAATTGAGTAGACAAAAGGCAGCATATAAGTACATGTAAGCATTACCTCAAGTGCTAGAAAATCATAAAAAGATACAAAATCCTGTCCTCAGCTTGTTTCGTCAGCATCCTTAAATGGGTGTGATGCATACATGCTGAGAAATAATAAAACTTAATAATTTAATATGCATGATTGATGCAACAGTAATTAAGAGTGCTATAGAATGGCCTTGCATTAAAAGTAGGTGGATTTACTATTCCTATTATTTTAAACTTAAGTATGTATGCATCATTTTCAATAATTCTTTAGCCAATTTTTCTGCTTAGCCCACCTTCTTCTTCTTCTAATCTCTTGTAAATAAGAGGGGATAGAATGGCAATACACTGGAGGGTCTTTTGCCACCAGTAGAAATTCACAAGAAAGAATGTCAGAGCATTGGGAAGAGCCTCTAAGCAGTGTGCATGGGAAATGCACATGCATCCTGACTGAGGGGTGTAATATGGGAATTGATGTGTCTTTGAGTGACAGAGCTCTTTCTTATCTCTTTCTTAGGTAGTAGGCAAAACCTCCAAAGTTAGGGTGCTGGATACTCACAGTCACACAAAATTTCCACAAACTCAGTGGCCTCCAGATTCTCATCTTGTAAATGTCAACAAATGAAACCCACAGACAAGAAAATGAAGTTTAGAAAAATATTATACATCTTAAAAGAAGGATATAAGGCAGAGCTCCTACTTTAAGGCAGGAGAGGGTCCCTGGAAGTGGAAAAGGCTACCTAGAGATGCTGACTGTGGTCTTTCATGGAAGGTGACTGGATGGGAGCAGAGTTGGTAAGTCCAGCTCCCATGTCAGGGGACCAGGTGCCATCAAGTTTCCATGAAAAGAAATAAACCCATTTGCATTCCAGGAAGGAGAATTATCGTTCTTGGAAGAGGGTGATTCTCATCTAGGAAAGGAAAAAATCCTTTAGGGAAAAAGAGCTAAGGAAAACAGACTCTTCTGACATTTTTAGTCTCTAGCAAAGTGGAGACCTGTGGAACCCTGCTAAGAGAAATGGAGGATATAGGGTATTGCTGAGACTGGAAGGCATCGGGACTGTCTCCTTCTGTTAAAGGAAGTTGAGACGAGTCTGAGGCCCCAATAAATCTCATGCATATCCTGGACCCTCCAGGCAGGCCACAGCTGAGCCCTGAGATAAGCAGGCAATTCAAGGCCTAAACTCAGTCCAGCTGTAATAACAAACCTAAACAATAAGATTACATTTCCTCTGCAGCCATCACCATTCTATACATGTCTAGAGTCATGTAGCCCCCTCAATTTATCTATGCAAATTAGGCATCCACAGGCTACTTGCCCCTGCCAATCCACTCATGAGACATCCACAGACTACTGTGCCCCTACCAATCCCCTTGCTGCCTATGCCCCTGTCTCTGCCTTTTCCTCTATATAAACAACTTTTATCTATACAATAAACGAGAGCTGTCCACTGCCACATTCTCCTGGGTAGCAATGCCCATCAGCCTACTGCTGTCCCAGGAACGCTGTTCATCCAGCTCCGTGGATGAACCAGGGTGTTAGTGTACAATGACCTCCGAAGTAATGCATGGACTACAGAGACTACAAGGACTCTTTTAGGGAGAAAGATACAGAAGAACCAGGTTCTGCCCTCTGCCTAGGGTCAAGGATATTTCTCATCATTTCTTATCTTTAGCCACTTTTAGTTTACTCTCAGGGGCCTGTTACCCATAAACTACCTCAGGGGCATCTAATAGAACTGATTACCAAAAGTCTCCTCATTGAGGAAATAGACACTATTGTAGTCAGCCACATGTGGCTGGGATGAATCTCCAAACCAGGCACAATTTTGGGAGGAAAGTATTTATTAAAATAACAGATCCAGGGGAAGTTCCAAAAATGAAGGAAAAGGCTGGCCCCCTTTCATACATCCAAGCAGAGAGACAGAGCCAGCACCAGCAGCCCAGGGGAGGAAGGAAGAGAAGTTCCCTTCACCTCAAGCTTCCTTATATCTAGTCCCCTTCTGGAAGGCCCACCCACTGGGGGGAAGGGCTCACTCTGGAGAAGGGACCCCCTCCCTTCTCCAAATCCCAAAAGGATTTTGTCAATCCTTTCTGCAGGCAAACTCAGAGACCCACCGAGATTACTGTGAATTGTTACACAGGTCAAGTTGACAATAAACTTAACTATCACAGACACATCAGTCAGTTAGGCCTAACACAGTTTCCTTATGAAACCAGATAACTAATCCTCCTGATTCTTTAAATGCACTTCTGCCAAAGTAGGCTTGTAAAGGCAGAACACTCTATGTAGGCTAAAACAAATGCCCTGTCTCTATGTCCAGGGTTATAATTTCTATTGCATAGTGATAGACTGGCAGCATTCTAACCTGAGAATGGAGATCTGAATGCAGTGAACTTGGTCCTATGAGTAGTTTACTTTTTTACTCTATGCTTATGATTCCAGTTAATAATAGAAATTAGGAGGAAATTATATATTTGAACTCTACCTTCACACATCAATTTCATAAATCTTGACATTCTGATATCTTCCGCAATTTTCTAGAGAAAAACATATTCTTTAAAAGTCCAATTTTTCAGTTCATTTTCCTCCCAATAACAAGCTAGCATAATTTATTGCTTGAAAATAAACCAAAAGAGTTTTTTTTTCCATCTGCCTCCTATATCATCTCTGCCTAATTGTATAAACACAATTTTCTCTGGATAATAACACTTCTCATCTTAACAAGGACATAACATTATATTCAGCACAGGGCCTTGAAGCTAAATTTCCACTTATATGAATGGTTTCATTTACATTAGACAAATGGGTCAAAGGAATGCTGTCACTTTAAATTATGGCTATGAAAGACTCTCCTGTTGAAAAAAAAAACCCAAAAAACAAAAACAACAAAACAGTGGGTCTGAGGTCAGTTTTATGGGCCTAGCACCTCAGCTATTTATCGTAATTCAATTACCTTACCAACTCAACCATTACATGATGCAGGGCCTGCTTCTCATTAGAATAAGAACGTTTAAAAATAGCAGAGAACTTTACAAAACCTGAAATCTTTTCAGGAAAGCAAAAACTCACAGGAAGCAATTGTGCCTTCATTTCCCCCTCCACCTCCCCTACTTCTGTCCACAGGTTGCAAGTTAATTACTCTGGCAGGAGGCTCCCTGAGACACAATGAGAACTTCGAAGAATACCAGCAGAATTACATGTAATCAGCAGATTTCTTTCCCAAGACAACAGCCTTGGTTTTATTAAAAAAGGTATTGCACAGTACCCACAAAACATAGGCATTTTCCAGAAACTTCCTTGTGCTCTCAGCCAGCTAAATGGATTGGCCTATTCATCCTGTTCCATCTAGGAGATCTTGATGGGGGCATAATGAATGGTCAATAACCAAAACTGTTTCCTGCAATCTTAAACTACCAAATTAGCTCCAGAGATTAAACGGAGTTAATCTGATGCAAATTAACAGTAAAAGGACTTAAATTGCAAATAAAATGTTAAGAGACTGCACACTTGTCTGCTGATGGTACTATTCAAAAAGAAAAAAGAAATATTAGTCTGCTTATTTGGTTCTATAAAGAAAAATCTGAGGTAGAATAGCTTTGTAGCTTATTTTTGAAGATGCATGGCTAAGGCCCCAACATTGGCTTGGTAATGTCGAGGACCTTACAGCAGATGGCATCACAATGGTAGAGGAACATATAGGAAGAAGGATTACTTCTTAAAACAGAAAGGATTACTTTTTGAAACAAAGAACTGGAGGCCAGGATTGTTCTTTTTTAGATTTGATAGTAAAATATTTCAAAGTATGTTTAACATATAGTTGAAAGAAACAAATTAATTCATATCTCTTTTTCTGTGCATAGATAGACTTACTTGAGAGGGTAGGGAGGTAGCTCAGTTGCGGACTTGATCTTGACCCTCGACCAGTACTATATAAATTGCCAGGCATGGTGGCATGCACCTATAATCTCAGCACTAGGGAGATGGTGACAGGAGGATCCCAGGAACTCACTGGCCAGCCAGTGTAGCCTACTTAAGATCTCTAGGCCCTTTCTGTGTTCCTGAGGATGACATCCAAGTTTTTCCTCTGGCTTTCACATGAGAGAGAGAGAGAGAGAGAGAGAGAGAGAGAGAGAGAGAGAGAGAGAGAGAGAGAGAGAGAGAGAGAGAGACTACTCAGGAGCAGCCAATTCTAGGTTATAGATGAACAATAGGGCTAATGATTCTTTGACTCTAGCAAGCTGGAATCTTCTTCTTTGGGGCTAAAATGATACAACACCAGAGTGAAATGATGTGGAAAGACCCCAGTGAAGTATTTGATGGTGCTTATGTACCAGATGCACCTAGCAGATCCACTGACCTCTTGATTCACCACTGCTTTTCTTCTGCAAGCTTTGATCAGATCTGAGTAGGTTCACACTGAAAGCACTTGTAATCAGCAGTCTGTATAGGTAAGAAACTGGCTGCCAACAGACTACCTTTGGGCAAAGAGAGGTGGACACAAAACATTACCTTAGGCTCGTCATTTGAATTTACATGGAAATATTTTAGCCCTCCCCTCACAAAAGTCATTTCTAGAAAACTAAAGGGCTCTTGTCAGAAGCAAAGAAGACCCAGGCTTTATAGTCTGTAGTTTAGACAGCTTGGAGAATAGTTTTTTTGAAAAATGAGTACAAAATTACAAACACAAAACTGAGAAAGATTTGTTCAAAATGACAAAAGAAATTTCAATGAACTGGCACCTTGAAGATCAAGATAATTTTCATTGATATCTTTTTAGACAATTGGCCAGAAATACTTATATAAATGCTTCCTGCAGAAATCTTGCTATTCCCTTCCCAATCTGTAGCTCCCCACACCTACCAGCACTCATAAGGGTCTATGCAAAAGAATCTGTGGAACTCAAACTCTATTGAAAGTCTCTCTTATCTTTCATCGACTTATCTCCTAGATCCTATTGTCTTCGTCTTCGCTGTGACCAAATAGTTGACAAGGAAATTAGGGAAAGAAGGGTTTGTGTGGGTTTATTTTCAGAGGGAGTCTATCTGGGTGATCAAGGAAGCAGGAGTTAACTGCTACACTGGTAGGAGCAAGAAACAGCTCAGTCACAGTAAGGAAGCAGAGCAATAATGACCACTTCTTAAATTTCTCCTTTTTATTCAAAGACCCAAGCCCATGGAATGGTGCTTCCCATAGTAAGGATGGATCTGCCCATCTCAAATGACTTAATCTAGAAAATCCCTCACAAATATACCCAGAGATTTGTTTCCATAGAGAAGCTGAACCCTGTCAAATTGAAAACCAGAGATTAACTATCACATCTATCTGTAATTGGGAACCATTTCCATCCCTACACATCATGATGTAGAAGATGGAAGCTATCTAGACAAGATGGGCTGGAGAGACTTCTGTGCATGACTAGAACAGGTCTTATGGGCTAGAGAGATTGCTCAGTGGTTAAAGGTGCATGCTTGAAAATCCTGACCACCTGGATTTGATTCCCCAATTACCCACATAAAGCCAGATGCACAAAGTGGCATACGTATGTGGAGTTTATTTGCAACTTCCAGAGGCCCTGTCAAGGGCCGATTACAGATAGATGAATTGCCCTTGGGTTGATCTTGGATGTGGGTACAGTGTGCATTCAGGACACTAGACCCCACTGAAGCTCAGAAAAGCCTTCCTGTATCTGTTTATGAATGCCTAAAACAGTCCTAAATTTTCTCACCCTACTGTGATGAATTAAACCAAACTATGAACACTGAAAAAGGACATGATCACTGTTACACTGCTGTCTTCAAGTTTAATCTCTGTGGCTTCTGATGTTTAATATACATCTGGGGAAATTGTTTTTAAAATGTAGATCTGGGTCTCCCAGAGGGCTGTAGCTTTGGAGTGAGGCCTAAAAATATCTACATTTTTAAATTGGAACTGCAATGGATTCCAACTAATGTCAATCTAAGACCTGTGAACTGAAATTCCCCCAAAGCCACACGTGTGTTAAACATTCTACAAGACTGATTCGAACTTGCATGACTGTGGAAAGTAGGAATGTTGCAGATTCAGAGACAAACTATTTGGGCTACCTTTGCTCACCTCGGTGTCTGACCTAATATCCTTTAGTCTTCCAGGTAAAACCTTTGCAATGTGTTAAAAGACCACTAGCTTCCGCCAAACCAAAAGCTAAGAATGTCATTAGACATTCTAAAACCTACAGCAGGGTTTTCCTGCTTTGCTATAAAAGGTCTACCTGAAATTTCCACAAATGTTTTTTCAAAGCCTTGATTTGTGTCTTTTTTATGTCCTCTATGACCAAAAAAAAGTTTATGTAACAATTTCCACTTGAGGAAATTGTAACAGGAGTGATTGGAGTACAATACTCCAATGCACCAATAAATCTGGATTCTTGGCTTGTGAATTTAAAGAATGAAAATCCATAGACCAGAGGGTAAGGTTTAGAGAGAGTTTATTAGATTAAGAGAAGGAAAGAGGAGAAAGTACAGAGAACTCCTTCCCTGTGGAAGGCAGGAGGGGGTAGAGAGCACACTTGGGAGCAGGGGTCAGCCTCCCTTCCCCATCTAAGTCCAGCAGGGCCAGGATGAGGGGGGCTTACCAGAGCAGTGATCTGGAACTTCAGGAAAGGTGAAAAGCCAAAAAGAGGCCTTGCCCACCTGGTAAGGATCTTTTTATAATCTTGTGGTAGGATTTACCCTCAGGCTCATTGATATATCCATTTCAAGAACCATTACTTTTGTATTTTTCTTTTTTATTATCTTTTAATATTAAGTTTTTCTTATTTTTAAATTTTTTACAAATACATAGTATATTGAGCATGTTCCTTCTCTTACTATGTTTTTTTTAAATTATTTATCTGTTTATTCATGTGCATAGGCTCATGTATGCCATGCATGCACCAGTTTGCATCCAGCTTTATATAGTTGCTAGGGATTCAAATCTGAGCTGCACCTCAACTTTGGCTGACCTTAAACTCTCTACAATCAGCTTCCTTTACCTCAAACTGTTGAAAAGGCCAACAAGTCCCTTTAACCACTGGAGCCATCTTCCCAGCCCCTTACTTTGGCATTTCTAATAGTGAAAATTAGTTTCATAATAATTATCAACAATTCCCATTTAATGAGTAATTTGTATTCATAAGGGAGATAAACATCATGACTGGTTTGGAACTGAAACTGATACTCAGGTAAACCTGACTCTAAAACTACTCTTGGCAATTATATTGTCCCAAATATTTAATTAAATCTGGCAGTGGGCAGGAGCAGACCTGTTTGACAGTGGAAGGACAGAGATGGCCTTCAGAAAAGAGAAAGGAAAAAGAAGGTACCAGAGACTACTTTTGCTGACCTTAAACTCTCCATACAATCAGCTTCCTTTACCTCAAACTGTGAAAAATAAACAGGAGCTATGAACAGGGAAGATTTTATGACCTTTTATTGCACATAAATGCGACTTCAGCACAACCTTGTGGTGTTATAATTAGTTTCTTTGGATAGATCAAGTAATTAAACTCCTTGGAGAGGTTCTACAGGATTCCAGAATGAAGTCAGGCATAAAATAGTGAGGCCACCACTACACTGCTTCAGAAGATTTTGTTGTTGTTGTTGCATTTCCTCCCCCCCCCAAGAGTGAGTCAAGGTAAGTCACAGGCAGAAATTCAATCATAATTTGCCCTTATCTGGTTGGAGTCTCTTCTGAGCAGCTAAAGCACCGTGTGCACACTATTTGATACAGGAATAAAGGAGCTATGTAACTTCAAGTCCGACCTCTTCCATTGCCTACCAGTTGGGTGGAAATCACATTCCTTTCCTGTTTATAGACTTGATTATATTAAAATAATTGCTAATGTTACTGAGAAGTTATCTGTTAGGTGCTCTAGAGGTATGGAGCTGATAGAATGAATACGTAAAATGAGGGAGGGAGAGAATTTGTTGGATTAGCTCAAATCAAATCTGGCAACTACTCCATCCATGAGGCTAGGACTCTTAGTGGCTCAGTCTGTGAGGTCAGACCAGTGGCAGAAGCACACATACGTTAGCAGCAAGGAGAATCAGGAAAAAAAATCACATACCAGCAAGTAGCAGGGGCATCTGGATAAAAGCAGATACAGCTCTGGCATTTCCACTGGGGTTTACTAACACACAGTCTCCCAGCCAAAGGGCCTGCCATTCAGGAGAAAATGCCCTCACCTATTCAACTATTCCTAATATGGTCAAGTTGAGAGCAGAACAGAACTATCATAATATAGTATAATCTTTAACCATAACAACACACAATGGGGCTTGTTTTATGGATGAGAAAGCCAAGGCTAGAAGGACTGATTTATTAACATCAAGCCACAGGGCTACCACAGATCACTGTCAGAGTGGAATCCTGCCCTGTCAAACCCCAGAGCCTGGAGGGTAACACTTCACAGTACTGCCTCCTAGACAATGCCATGGGAATGGATAGGTGGAGCTGCAGCCTAGGACTGAGATGGCACATGCAGGTGCAGAAGAGAGCCTGGTAATGTGAGACAATTGGCAAATCATAGCCACCTACCCTCTATATCCCCAAAAGAGTTCATGGTGAACAAACTCCCAAAAGAGGCCAGTGACTGTGATATGCCACTGTAGAACCATCTGCCACAAGGTAGCAAATTTGCAAATTTCTTTTAAAAATAATTTTATTTACAATCACCAACATACATGTTTACTTCTTCAAAATTGGTATGTTTGGAGGCGGGGTAGATGGCTCAATAGTTAAAGATGCTTACTTGTATTGCCTATCGGCCCAGGTTCAATTCCCAGTCACACATGTAAATCCAAGTGTCAAAAAGTAGTACATGAAATTGGATTTTGTTTGTAGCACCAAGAGACCCTGGAGTACACCCCACCACACACACACACACACACACACACACACACACACACACACACACACACACGCACGCACACACGCGCACACGCGCGCACACACACATGCAAATAAGTAATTTTTTTAAACTGGTATATTTCTACCCATACTGTATGCTTTGTCTTCACTAGGATTCTTAATTGTCGGAGATGAAAGCCCACCTTAATGTAGCTCAGGAAAAACAAAAGGAATTTATTAAAGAAGCACTGATTGCTATTGTTTGAAAGTGCAATATAACCACAAAGCTCCATGGGTTAAAAAATCCTGGTCATGAGATGTCATGCCATTAAGACATGACACCAACTGAGCAGTCTGTAGTCTTTGGGATTTGAAAGGGATTGTGAGATTCCAGCTCTCTCCTCTGTCTTTTATTGTCTATTTTGCTTTCCGTTTTATAGAGCCAGGAAATCCTATTATGATATACTGTGCTACCAGAGTTTCAAAGCAATAGGCCAATTGATTATGGTCTTGAAATTAAAAAAAAAAAGTGGGTCAAAAATAAACCATTCCTCCTTATAAGTTTATTTTTACAAATATTTTTGTTATAGTAGTTGAAAGCTGAATAACGTGCTGATTGTTCTTATGTAGACTACAGCAAAGGCACAAAATAATAGGCTTTGGAAGCTATGGGAACCACAGATATAAATGCCATTAAAATGCTCTCTTTCTCTTTCTCTTGGCTACGCCTTGGGATTTGAACATCTCTTTTCACTCCCACTGAAGACAGAAGAAAGCCACTCACCATGCCCAAGACCTATATAGCAGCCACCAGCAAGAGAGACTGAGTCATTAAATTGTTTTGTTTTGACTGAAAAGACCCAAGATGACTACAGATTTGTTCACCTTGGACCAGGTATCCAGCCAGTGTACGCATGTTAGACTCTCTCTTGTGTTCTCTGTCCAAAGGAAGGGAAAGCCCCCAAGCTGGGCTGTGGACCCTTGCCATTTTACTCCCTACACAGGCCACTATAATTATTTATTTAGCACTGATTACTTTGAATTGAATCACCCAAATTCATTAATATCCTAGGATCTTGTTCACATTATTATTCTTTAACCCTAACACAATGAGACTTCTTTTTTGCATGAGAAAACAAAAAATATTAAAAATAGAGTGGTGTGCCAACACCAGACGATTGCCCTGGGCTTCCTATCTGTACCTTCATTCATCTTCATCTAGCTCAAGGGATAAAGGTTCTTTTCTATTCAGAGAAGTCCATTAACATGGAAAGTTTATCAGCACATAGCTTCAAAAATGAGATAATTCTTTATGATTATTGATGCTAATTTAATCTAAGCAACCTGGTTTCATAGTACCTAAGAGCCATTGTGCTCCTAAGAAGATGTCTTAATTCAATCAAAAATTTGTACAGAACAGTGGAGTGCAATCCCATGGGCAGAGAAGGTGACAGAGGCCATTGTTAATGTCAAAGAGGCAATCATCAAATTTCCTGATCCCTGTCCTTCGTGGACACAACCCACTGATAACCACAAACTTTTGCAGGATATTCTTTAATTTCTTAAAAATCTGATATTTCCCCCAATTGGCGACTTTAACTAAAATAATCCCAATTCTCCTAAACTTTCTTTAGAAGGTCTATTTCATCTATTTTTAGTTATGCCCTGAACACTCTCTCAATTTGTTAGACTGGATTCAATCCTGAATTGGACAAAGTCCTTTAATAAGGGATGCCTCCTATTGCTCTAGCCACAGGCAGAGCCCATGTCCTGATGGGGCACCAGCAGGAGATGTAGTGCGAGAAAGCTGAACTCTAGAGCAGCACCCGTGGAAGGGGGTGATGGTGAAACCGCACATCTTAGACTGAGCTCCTCATGCCTAAGAATGAAGAAAATAGCTTTTTCTATCATCTGTTCACCTGTGCCTTCAATAAGCAACATATTGTGCTATCACCTTATGCAAGCAAGATACTGTACTCGGCACTAAGGGTATAATGATAAATAAGATATGTTGCTATTCTGTAGAAAATAGTAATATTGGTATACCCCAGCTTGAAATTGTGTTTGTGTGTTCAGAGTACCTCAGGTGTTTTCATCATTCAGGATTATTACACAATGAGCCCAAATATCAGGTATTTTATACATAGAAGAAACTAAAGCACTCCTGCCTAAAAGTGTGTTAAAAGGAAAAAAAAAACATTAATTTAACCAAATTAGAATTTCTTTATCTCTGGTTTATGTCTTCCTGCGTGCTTTCAGGTTGATGCTTGATCCTAAACAATCAGTGTCCCCATTCTTTCTAATGCCAATGAGGAAGTCCATCCCAGGCTCTGGTTCCACCCACACTGGGAGGGCATATCAAGACTTTTCCCATCCCATCCACTGAAAGTGCCCCAAAGTGAGGCTCAGTCTCTCATCACCCCACTGACCTTCTTCCAAGTCAGTTGTTTAACCACAGAGACATGCAGATTTAGGATAAAGAGCTGAGCCTGTGGCTCATAGAGATGATTGTGTCTGTATGTGTGTGTTCTGCCAACCCTCTCTGTGTCTGATTTCACCTCTGTAGAACTTGAGTAGTTTCGCCTATCTCACTTGCTGTCTTTTGGATCTTCAATGACCCCCCAAAGCCCCAGTCATTAGGATGGTATTATTGGGAGGTGGTGAAACCTTTGGCTGATAGGGAAGAGTGGGAGGCCCTTAGGTCATAAAAGGTGTGCTCTGAAAGGATATTGTTAGACCTTGTCCTCTTCCTGGCCAAGAGGTGGGTGATTTGCTCTGCGCCACACTCCCACCATGAAGTGCTGCCTTAGCACAGATCCAAATACATGGGACCAATCAATCATGGACTGAAATGGGTAAAACTGCTAATTGAACCTGTAATTTTCTCAAGTATAGGTCCAGTGATGGGAAGCTGGTTAACACATATTAGTTACTTACTATAAAACAAAGCACCCTAAAACATGTAACAATCATGCATTTGCTTACATAATTTTTAAGGGTCAGGATTCAAACAAGCTTTTCTAGGTGGTTTGGCCAAGTCCAATATGAGGTTGCATCAGACTGTGCACTTAAGCTGCAGTAACCTAAAAGCTGGACTGAGGCTAAAGGATCCACTCCCGAGGAAGTCACTGGCATGGCTGCTGGCAAAAATCCTTGCTTCCTTGCTGATCATTGAAGACCTATTTTCCCACCCAAAGTCCTGTGTCTGCACAGTTCTGCATGACAGCCTTGAGCATCTTTGTGAATATCTTATCGTACTTTGGCTTCTACCAAAACAAGAAGCTTGAGAAGAGGAGGAGAGAAACAATTAGAAAACCTTTAAGATTTAGTCTCAGAAGATCATGCTAGACTTTCCCATTAGCAATTAACCCCTAGGCCCATCCACATTCACAGGAAATAACATAAGGTTCCACCCCACAATCATGTATGATGTATGTATGTAAAAGGCCATCTAGACTATGTGGTAGTTTTGAGAACACCAGACTCTTTTTCCATCATCTAGAAAAATACAAGAGCACAGCCCAGTGTGGCGGTTTACACCTTTAATCCTCAAACCTGGGAGGCTGAAGTTGGAGGATTGTCATGAGTTTGTGCATCTTGGGCTGCATAGAGCTCCAGGTCACTATGGGCTACAGTGATACTCATCCCTAAACAAACAAGCAAAGAAAAATTAAAGAAAAACAACAGGGAGCAATAATAGGGAATAGCTGAAAGATGGAAGGAGCTCAGATTTTTGAATGAACTTCGGGAGCAGCGTCCTCCTCACACCCATGCCACCCACCACTGGCTGTGATCTGACTCAGAAATGAAACATTTATTATGTTAAACTACTGAGCTTGGGGAAATTTTACTACAGCAACTAGTCTTTTCTGATTAATTCACCAAATTACCAATAATGAAGCATATTTGTTATTCCAGCAATATTTTGGCAGAAGTATGCCAAGGTACACAAATGTTAGCAGATAATTATATATAGTTATAAAGCTAATATGCAGAGTGAGATTTTTAAATCTGAATATTAAAGTTATATTTATTACCTTTATTACCATTGGGAATCCCAACCTTTCCTTTCTTTTTCACAAAACACAAAAAGATAGAACTTCTAAATTGTCTTCCTTGGCTTATGGTATCAAAGGCTCCCCAGGTCTTAAGGTTATACTGGTCTGCAGATTTTCTCGTCTTGTCCACTTTTGGCATTCTTAGCTCTGTCTCACCGAGTGATTTCCCCAAAGATTTTAGTTCAACTGACTTCAAAGCTCCACATACCTCTTCCATGAACCTTAGGAAAAATAAAATGTGTTGGTTCCTAGAGTGACTTTGCCAATAAAGAGATTTTCCTACATCAAGCTTCCCTGCTCAGTTCTTTACTCTTTGAAGTAAGAGCGTGTAGAAATTTTAGTTGTTTCAAGCTTGGATTTGCAATTTTTTAAGTCATGACTCCCTTAATTTATTGACTTTTTCAGACTTAAAAACATGTCTTTGATATTTTTAGAAAGCAGTACACCTTTATCAAAGAAACCTTTTAAATGTGTGAGAACATAACACCATTATTCTATAAACAAATAAAAGTGGTTTCTCCTTCACTCCATAGTAAGGGGGCTTAATCTTTGGCGTGAATTGAATCAATGACAACTTCACATCCCTTTCTCTATATATTTCCTTTGCTATGTGGACCAGATCTATCAATTATTGATTGATTATTGATGATAGAAATCATTAGTAAATATAAAAATTGATACTGAGAATTACATTACTGGTTTTAGATTTGGATCTGCATGGAAGTGGGACAATGAAAAGGAATCATTTTACAAAGCTAGAAAAATAGAAGACTTACAGGAAGCTAGAGACATAGACACCTGTATTATGTAGACACAATACACCATGAGTCACCGGTGGTAACTAGGAAGATAGAAAATGTGCCATTGAAGTGTGTCCAAGTAGGTCTTTAAGCAGGATGTTGAAATTGCCAGTTGCTACTTTGCCTTTGGTGGCTGATGATCAGATGTTGTAAGAGAAAGATGAAGTCAAGCAAGAACTAATACATTTGTAAACCTAACTGAGAAGCACAGCCCAGAAATACATTACCTACTAATCTAAAAAATCAAATAGTTTCTCATAGTCACATTTTCCAAGCAGAAAAAAAAGAGTCTTAAGTAAAGATAAATCCTGGCAGTAAAGATCAAGGGTGTCACCCTCAAGGTGAAGATCAAATGAAGAGCTTATTTGCACTTTCCTTGTTAAAATGTCTGAAAAAATGAGGTGTCTCATCAGCAGCATGAAAGGGTTTCTATAGGACTGAGGAGAATGGTTCCACAGCAAGAAGCTATACCTAAAAGAGGAATAATTAAGTCTACAGAGAAAACACTAACTCAAAAAAAAAAGAAGAAGGAAGGAATTGTTGGTATGATCTTTGGCATACAGAGTGACTTCAAGTCAAATATACAGAAAATCCACAAATATACCAGGAGCTATGTCAGCAAGAACTACTATCTTGAGGTCAGAGAGGCTGTTCCTCCTAATTATGAAAAGGCCTATAGGTCCCAGTTTTCTCTGAAGATGAAAAGGTAAGTAAGTACTTACAGCAATTTCATTTTGGAAGTAGACATGTTTATGGAAATGTGTATTGGAGGAAGAAGCAAAAAGGAATAGAAAACAGTGGAATAGGAAACATACCATCGGATCCCATTTGTCTATTGATGGCCCAGCCAGTGATGGCTGATCTTGATTGGCAGCTTGATGAGATCAGAAATTAACAATGATATGTGCCTTGGGGTAAGTCTGTGAGGGCTGATCCAGAAATAATTAACTGGGGGAGTAATCCCTACCACAGAGGGAGTGACATCTCCCAATGGGTAGCCCAGATATAAAAAAAGAAAAAGTAGGAGAAAAAAATTAGCACTTCTTGCCTTCATTTCACTTTCACATCTATCCCTGTTGTTGTTATTATAGTAGCTGCTGACATCAGACTCTAGCTTTTTTGGCCTTCCAACATGGATTAAAGATTAGAAATTTCCAGGTTTTTTGCACCAGATCAAGCCTGCTGAGGCATTCAGCTTTTGGGCTGTTACTGGATTCCCAGACTCTTGGCACAGACAGCCCACTCTTGGACTAACCATCCCCTGTTTTGTAAGTCAGTCTAGAGATTCTCCTTTATTTGTGTATCAGTTCAGTTCCCCTAGAAGACCCTAACTAATACAGTCCTTCCTTCCCTCACACACCTAGAGAGAGAGGACCTGACCACATTTACCCTGAGCATTTGCAACACTGTAGCAAGCTAGTAACTTCTGTGTGCCTACCATTCTTCCCCTGGGGAATGGCTACATTTACTGCACACTAACAATGTGTTTTGCCCTTGTGTGTTATTTGTTAGAGGGTAGAACATTTGCGTGCTTTGGATTCACAGATCTCTGAACATAGAAATGCCTCATTTAGATCTGATTATAGCATAATATCCAGGGATGTGAGCTACTTTCTGTGACTAGGTGATATACTTTCTTGGGCCCTGCTAAGTGGTTATCAGCTTCATATATCACACAGAGTAATTGTATCAGTTATTGGTTATATTACAATAATGATCCAAATCACCCCTCTTTCTTGTAACCTTTTGCCACTGTGATTTTGAAGTTCCTCCTTGAAGTCTTCTGTATGTCTTATTGTGGCCTAAGAATGAGGTATATAAGAGTTATGCCAGTTCCTAGCAGTCTCAAGAAACCTCACTGAATTCTACTTGCTGTGCTTCATCACTATCTCTCTCTCTCTCTCTTTCTCTCTCTCTCTCTCTCTCTCTCTCTCTCTCTCTAGCATGAGAAGAACATGACTGGGCTAATCTATTGGAAGGAGAAAGAAAGAAGAAATGTGTTTAACAGAGCCATGTTCCCTTCCCTCCAATTCCAGTCTAGATCACTCTAGTTACCTGCAGACCGATGTGTTATCATTTGAGGTCACTGAGCATTGAGTAAGTTCTGTCCTAAAATAAGAGACAGTGGTGAGGCAAGAAAGAGACCTATAAACACATCCTATCAGTCATCCCAGGTTAAGTCAGTGAGATAGACTCCAAGGACTTCCAACACAACTTAGAGTAGAAGCACAGAGACTCTTAAGGTCACAACAACAACAATGAAACAGACTCAAAAGTCACCCTCCATGACTCAGGGAACTGAGTGGAAGAGGGGGCGGAAAGATTGTAAGAGCCATGGTGGGAGAGAATATCCAGAGACATTACCCCATCAGCTGCAGTTCATAAAGGAGGGGGCAACCTTGTTGCCTCCTGTGCTATCTACAACCCTTTACCACATGGATTTTTTCCAGTATGCCCACCAAGGAGGCTACCCAGGGGTTTGGAGATTGGGAGGAGGGAAATGGGAATATAAACAGAATATTTATTCAATCAATGTATCTAATTTTGGGCAATAAAGATAAAGAAAAAAATGAATAAAATAAAATAAGAGCTACCTGACACAGCCTTGTAGACAATATTTCTCAAATTTTTACATGGATGAAAAACTATTAAGCTATTCTGAATTGAAATCTCAAAGAAAGCTGGGTATAGTGGCATACACCTTTAATCCCAGCACTGGAGAGGCAGAGGTAGCAAGATTGCCATTAGTTTGAGGCCAATCTGAGACTACATAGTGAATTCCAGGTCACCCTGAGCTAGAGTTAAACTCTACCTTGAAAAACCAAAAGAAAAAGGAATCTCAAAGAATGTTCTAAAATACAGATTTACATGCAAGTGACTAATTAAAGACACATCTCCAGAACAAACACGTGGAGGAAAGAGGCTAATGAAGAAGGAAAAGCTAAGTACAGTCAGTACTATTGGCTACTCTATTGTTTATATATACAAAATAAGAGCCTTACAGATTATAGTTAAAACAAATGCTAGGGCTAAAACAGTGAGGTCAGGAATACTGAGGAAGATATTAAGAACGCTTGCAGCTAGACATGAAATAGACAACCAGCCCAGATAAGAGGAAGAACTAGGCTCCAGGGAAAACAAAGCTGCCATACTTAAGTTTTCTTTTATTTTCTCACCTGCTAAAATAAACCTGACTACTTGCTTATGCCATGTGTGCCCTGATGTGGATTCTTCCCCTTTGGGAGCACAAGAATGGAGACAGGGACTGTGGTTAGGATGGGCTGGAATGCGGGAGCCAGCAGCCAGAAGGCTAAGCAGCTGTTTCAGTCTGAAAGTCTGAAGTCCATCATGAGGCTTAAGAAAACCTGGTCTTTTCTCTAAAGGGATTTAACTTGTTAAAAACACTCATTCACATATGAAGGATAATCTACTCAAAATCTACTGAGTTAAATGTCAATGACATTGAAAAAACACATCTACCAACATTAGATTGACATATGACCAAACATCTGGGCAATAGCCTGGCAAATTGATAGAGAAAATTAGCCATCACAGTGGCTCAATAAGAGGTTTCTCACAAGACCAACCCTGTGAATGTGTGTGGACACTAACCTAATAGCCTCCACCTAATGGGAACAGTCTTAACCAGGAAAGTAGGTCTCAATGCCCTATGTCCCCATCCCCCCCAAAAAAAAACAGCCTGCAGTCACTGAGGTGTTATTCACCTTCCAGTGCTCCACCATAGAGCAAGAAGCATGCCTTCCACCAAAACTGTGTTCTCCTCAAAGAACGTCCCCAATAAGTCATTTAAATAAAAGTCACTGTATTGGCCTCCCTTCTAAGAAATCATACAAGTGGGGATATGATTTGACAAAATGATAGAAAGATAGCAAATGTTAGCCACAAAATCAGATAATTAAAGTTCTGTTAAAATACAGAAATCTTGAGAATTTTTAGAAATCCCTGTGTAAGTCTTTTTTTATTTCCAAATTTATCACATATCAGTTTGCAGCTAACATTAAGATACCTAAGTATAATAAGTCATTTGCAAACTAGTAATAATCACTGGTTGTCAACATCTAAAGTAAATGGTTATGTTGCCAATTTTCCATTGCTGTGATATAATCAACTTAAGGAGATAAAGGATTATTTTAGCTCACAGTTGCAGAAACATTGGCCAGTGGTCATTAGGCACTGATGCTCTCAGACTTGCAGCATAATGGCAGGAATGGGTGACGGACAAAACTGTTCCCATCATGGCATCTGGGAAGCAGACAAAGAGAGTCTAGGGTCTCAGTATCTTCTTCAAGGGCAATCTCCCAATGACGTAGTAACTTCCTTCCACTAGACTCCACTTCCTACTTGTTCTACCACCATCCAGGAGTTCACAGGCTGGCAAAAGGTTTAACACATGGGGATTTGAGAGCTATTCAAGATTCAGGCAGTTGCCATTGGAAAAGAACTTTAGTGTTATATAAAGAAGAGATCTTGGGCTACACTAAGGCTTCATCTCTGAAAATTAGATGTTGGCTTTTTCTACAAATTCCTTTGCCTTCCCAAGAGGCCTGTTCTTAAACTAAAAGAAATGTTGGAAGAATGTTGAATCTACGCTACACCTAACTTCTTACCATAAACTTTTTCAGTAATGTGTGACAAACATGAACTGATCTCTCTGCATAAAAGGCAGATCAATCTCTGTATTCAAATTAAGGTGATACAGAAAAAAATCAAGAACAAGGTAAGTAAAAGAACCTATTCATTTATTCACTCACTGATCCATACTGGGCATGTGTATTAAGAACCTACATTTGACCAAGTGTTGTGCTAGAGGCTGGAGAGAGTCAGAAAGAGGCACTGTCTTAGCAGAGCAGAGCAGAAAACAGCAGGGCTAGGGAAAGACCCAGGAATGCTCACACTTAACAAAGACTCTCAGAGGACAACATGCTGAAGCTGAGACCTAAAATAACCAAAAAGTTGGTGATGACAGGAACCTGAAGGGAGGCTGGTCAGTGGGGAGAATGCAGCCAAGAAAATGTTTAGAGAAAACTGGAACAACACAGCTTCACAACAGACTGAGGTGGCTTCTTCAGAAGAAAAAGTACTCGGTAGAGAAGCAATGACTTGTGCTTCCTATGACAAGGACACTACTTACAGAAGATTCTGAGAGGCATGCTCCTAACCTGTAGTGAGAAGCAGTCAGTCTTTAATAACAGCTTCCTTAGAGTCACAGAGGCTTAGTTCTCACAAACCCAGTTCATCCCTCTCATGCCAGCCCCTCCTGTGAAGAATGCAGAGGACATGACATACCCTTTTTCTATTTCTACTGTCAGGTGGAGATTGATCACTCTGTCATGGAAGCCTTGAATGCATCTCTAAGGATGGTAAGTGTCATGGAGGGGAGACGGAGACTTCCAAACTTAAGTGGAGTTTGTATATTTCAATTTGTAATTACAGTTGAGAGTTGGAAAATTGGATGAGAAAGGCAAAAGTGGAAAGTGAGTCCCTGGCTACCAGAGGTGCTACGAAACACATTTCCCTCGAATAGGTGTAGCAATGCCACACTAGGTTCTGGGCTGAGACCATGATGCATGTCACAAAAAGAGAGCAGAAGACATATTTTCCAAAGTGTTGTCCATGTGATTAAGAGTGCTTGCAGCTGGAAGTAGGAGAGAGATATGTCCAAATATAATGGGAAGCTCTGCGTGTTACACAGGCAAGCAAAATGTAATTGTGGAGTGAGTACTGCTATGATCTGAATATGTACCTCATAATATATGTCTCAGAATGGAACCCTAAAGCAACAGTGTTATGAGGTGCAGCCTAATGGGAGGTGCTTAGCTTGTAAGAGCAGAGCCAGGCCTGGATGCATATGCTGTTATAAAAAGTGTTTTTGAATGGGTTGACTTTCTTCCACTTTCCTACCATGTGAAGGATCAGAGGTCTTCAGCTCCAAAGGATGCGAGATTTGAGGTTTCACATTGGAAGTGGAGACAGAACTTTTCCAAGACTGTCAGTGGTCTTAGACTCCCTAGTTTCCAGAATTGGTAAGAAACAAGTTTCTGTATTTCATAAATTACTGAGTCTGTGAAGTTTTGTTTTAGCAGCAACAATGTACTAAGGCATTCAATCAGTAATCAGTGGGAGAAAGTAAGCAGAGGAGTGTTGGGGAAAGCTTTAAGTCATAGTATATAGACAAATATTTAATAATAATTTTTTAGAGAAAAATTATACATTCATTAAAATATTATTATAAATTTTACCAATGTAAGGAATAATAGCCCTCAATTTATAACTAATGATAAAACACAAATTGTTGTTTATAACAAATTCCATGGGCACAATTCTAATAGAATGCTTTTTGTTAATTTTTATTAAATTCATATCTATATGCAACCTATAGTTTTAACTAATAAATGAATGTAGTTCTGACATGAATTTGGGTTTATGCTTTTCTTTATACTAACAAGTGAGAGAGAACAAAAGCAGCATACCACAGATAGAGGTTGGGATTTTGGAACTTCACTCTTTTATCAGTGACACACACGACTTCTCTGTCAAACTGAAAAAGAGTTTTCACAGATGATAAGAAGATCTTCTCAATTTTATGCTAGTCAAAATGTAATCGTTCTAGACAGAACAAATTTTTATGTTAACCTGAATTATTTATATTCGCTCTGTCACTTTCTTGAGCAGAAATAGTCAACAAAGTGATGAATCAAACTCAGGATTAGAGTATTTGCTGATTTTCATGGTGTAAATATTCTCACCATGGCAAAGGCAAGCTTTACACTTGATATAATGAATACAGGGTGGAGGGGAGGAGGACATAGGAGCACACCGTTATAGAGTCATCCCACCACACAGCAGCAGTGGATGTAAATAACCCCAAGAGTACAGATGCTCAACTGCTCAGTGAAGCACCATAAGATGTTATTGAATCATTGGAAAAATGAGTAATTGTTATGCTTATGTTTGATTTAAATTATTTAATTACATGTCTCTATAACTGAAGGTTAGTAAATGATAGTTGTACTTAACAATCAATTCAAAAATTGATAGCTCTGCTTAATCAACAAAAAAAAATGAAGTTGTAAATTTCTGTTACAACTTCAAGAGTCAATGCCAGCTAGCTTTAGCACTGTTTATCTATGGAAAATAGAATATGAAAATTTAATGTCTTAACTCAAAGAAGGAAATACAATAGAGTCATTAGTGGCTTAGTGGGATGGGACATGACAGTACAGCAGTGTTACCCAGCTTTGCAGCGAGTTCACAAGACCTTGTGAGATTCTTCAGGATCTGACCTTGTTCTCTAGCCTCAGCTCTGGACACTCCTCACCCTGATCTCTATGCACTATAGAAAACAAATGGATTATATTGCTCAAGCCATATGATGGCGTTTCAACCTCCAGATCATCTTCACGGCTTCCCCTCTCCTGAAATACTTTTTACTCACCTCCATACTCCACTCTTCACTTTGGGGGAGCTAATTTCTACTCAGGGCTACCATCTACTACTCAGATTTGAAGGCTTGGCTTAAGTATGCCAACTTCTAAAAAAAAGTATGCCAACTTCTGGGAAACTTTTCCTATTATACCCCCTCCCAGTGCCTCTAGCAGGCATGTCTTAAAACACCTCATTGATATATTTCTTTGAGCCTCTGGATAAAAGACCAGAGTGTAGGCCAGAGAGATGGCTCAATGGTTAAGGCACTTGCCTGCAAAGTCTAATGACCTAGGTTCAATTCCCCAGTACTCACATAAAGACAGATGCACAAAATGGCACATACATCTGGAGTTTGTTTGCTGTGGCTGGAGGCCTTGGCATTCCCATTCTCTCTGTCTCTCTTCTCTCCCTGCTTGCTAATAAATACATAAAAATACTTAAAAACAAAAAAGACCATAGTGCCCCTAAGAAGCAGAGAAGGTGTGAGAGAGCTTAGGATAGGCAGTTGACTGTAGGCAGTTAAGGGACGGCCTACTATGATCACAACCTTGCCCTGCCTATCTCGCCAAAGCCTACAGCTTGCCCTGGTGTTGGCAAGATTACTCCCCTTCTGAACCCAGGCCAATTGGCTGGGACCTCAGGCACAGATGCTTGCCTGTCCCCACCACCACCCCCCAGCACAAATTCTTGCGCAGGGGCCATGCTAATCTTCTCTGTATCACTCCAATTTTAGTATATGTGCTACCAGAGCAAGCACCCCCCAGTACAAATTCTAATCTGAATCCACACAAAAAACATGGGGTCTTTTTTCTTTTACTTTTTTTTAAATTTTATCTTTATTGCCCAAAATTAGATACATTGATTGAGTAAATATTCTGCTTATATTCCCATTTCCCTCCCCCTATCCCCAACCCCCTGGGTATCCTCCTCAGTGGGCACACTGGATCAATCCATGTGGCAAGGGATTATAGATAGCACAGGAGGCAACAAGGTTGCCCCCTCCTTTATGAATTGTAGCTGAGGGGGTAATGTCTCTGGGTCATCTCTCTCACCATGGCTCTTACAATCTCCCCCCCCCCCTTCCACTCAGTTCCCTGAGTCATGGAGGGTGAATTTTGAGTCTGTTTCATTGTTGTTGTGACCTTAAGAGTCTCTGTGCTTCCACTTTAAATTGTGTTGGAAGTCGTTGGAGTCTTTCTTGCTGACTTAACCTGGGATGACTAATTGGCTGTGGATATAGGTCTCTTTCTTGCCCCACCACTGTCTCAAGTGTTTCACTTGGGGCCTACATGATAGGCCTGGGGTGGTTCATCTCTTGCTGGGATATCAGCCTTCGGCCTGTGATTCACCAGTGGAGTAAGAATGACCAACGCTCTCCGTTGCCTTCTGAAAAATACAAACAGAAACTCCATCGGAGAGTGAGATCAGTAATAGGTTAAATGAGACACACATTTCTAATTTGGCAAAATTCTATTGAGATTAGCCTCTCTGTAGTTCTCTGGTAATGGGGATTTCTTTTTGGAACCCCATTTTTTTGGTTCCTGTAGGATTTTGCCCTGAGTCCCAATTCCAGTTAAGTGTTCCTTGTCACTGAGTGGCCAGGATCTTTTTTCATCCTGACTTCTTGAGTTCCACATACTATGCTTGGCTGGGTCTTGGTAAAATGATTGTTTCTCTCCCCCTCTGGCAGCTTTTGCTAGAGAAGGGAGGGGGCATTTTTTATCACGGATTTTACTTTTATTCTCTAATCTCTCTTTGAAAGCATGTGCCTTTTACACTATTATGTGTGTATGAATGTGATGGCCACGTGGTGTCGGGTCACATCTTTCTTCCTCTCGCCCCTTACTTTTGTCTCTTTCTTATATCCCTGTGATGTTTGAATAAAGTGTGGTGTTCTATAAAAATCATTCTCTAGTCTGAAACTCAGGGTTCAGGGTTTGAGAATTCTTTCCTCAACCCTTCCACCCTGTTTCAAAGGTATTGAGACGGGTTGATCAGAGTACTGCCCTTCTGTAGCAGAAGCTTGAAGGGGCAAAACCTCTTCCTTAGCAAAGAGTTAATAAGTTCATTGCTGACATAAACATGAAAAACAGGGACATGGTTTAGTGGTTGGGAGAGAATAGAAACAAGGATATGGGGAAATGGGTGCACTTGCGATCGGTCATGCTGATCTAGAACTAACTGCAGCTTCTTCCTGTCATTGCGGCTTGCCAGGAACTGTTTGCCTGTTAGAAAATGTTTTACTAGAAATGAAATCGCCCCCTCTGACTTAACTGTAATATAGGAAAATTAGAGAAAAGGACACTTTCTGGTAATTCATATGTCTTAATCTAATTTTGTACTTGATGTTGACTCAAAATCTTAGCCAATGATGAAGTTCTGCTTTTGAAATCTGCTTGCTTAAGATAATTATAAGAGGTGGTCTTAGGGGTTTTGCCTTTATAAACCCTTGCTTAAGGCAGTCTGGCACTGCTCCTTGCTCAGATTTCTGATGGGGACAGTCGCCAGCCAGCTTAATAAAGACTCTCCTTTTTAACTTTATTGGGTGGTCGTGTCTCAGTTTACCTGTGCCTCAGTTTACTAAGAACAGTATTTTATTTTGTATGAGTTCCTAACACATACTGGAACTCAATAAATGTTTGTCAAATGAACTGGTAAATAAATGATATTCTCAATTTTAGTCAAAGAAGCAAGTCCCTTTAAGGAGATAATAGGCCAAATAATAGGCCTAAACGAGAGGATGGGCCTTTGCAAAATACCACCAAGATAAAGGATGTGGCCAATGGCATATTTTATATTTATTTAGAGGAAATACAAGACACATCTTGCTTCCATGAACCACAATTCTGGAACAGAAACTAGACGAGAAGTTGGAAGCTCCACTCGGCTTAAAGCAGAAATTCGGTTTTCTTTTTAAATATTTTATTGAGAATTTTAATACATGAACCTGCTATGATCAGAGCATATTCTCATCCTATTACTCTCTCTTGCCCTCCCTCTGTCACCCTATTCTAATAAGCCCTCACTTCTTCCCAAGGATTCCCTCTTCTGTCTTGGTAGAAGACAGAGATTTGTTGACCAAGATTTAATCTGTTGGCTCTCTAGGAACCAACCTTTTGAAGACAAGGGGATTCAAGAGCAAAAATAACTCAATAGGTTGACTTCTGAGAAAACTTGTGGATTAAAAGCCTCACCAACAAAACCCTAGGAAAGAAAATTGTCAAAAGAATTATAAACTTTACCCACTCCTCTCATCATGCACAAAAATCAACTCCAAATGTATTAAAGACCTCAATATAAAACCTGAGACTCTCAGAAACCTGGAAGACAAAAAATGGGGGGAACTTTCCACAAGATAGGAGTAGGGAAAAACTTCCTGAACACAACCCCAGTATCCCAGGAAATACAAAAAAAAAAAAAAACTCAACCAATGGGATCTCATCAAGCTTAAAGTCTTATAAACATAACATACACAGAGCCAACAGACCACCATCAGATTGGGAGGAAATCTTCACCAGCTACACCATGGACAGAGTTGTCAAATACACTAGAATCTACAATGAAATAAAAAAAATTAAGTAATAAAAATCAAACACCACACTCAAAAAAAAAAATGGAGCAGTGAACTGAACAGGGAATTCATAAAGGAGGAACCACAAATGGCCAATTCTCACTTAAGAAAATATTCTACATCCTTAATCATCAGGGGCAATATGAGATTCCACTTTACTCCAGTTTGGATGGCAATCATTAAAAATCTACCAACAATAGATGTTAGCAAGGATTGCGGGTGGGGGGGGGTTAAGGAGGAACCCTCATTCACTGTTGGTGGGGTGCAAACTTGTACAATCACTATGGAAATCAGTGTAGTGGCTTCCAAAAAAGATGGAAATAGAGCTACCAACGGACCCAGACATTCTACTGGGCATCTACCCTCAAGGCTCCTCTCTTCAATACTCAACCATGATTATAGCTGCTCAATTCAGATGCCCATCACTGGACAAATGGATATCAAATTGTGGGACATTTACACCATGGATTTCCACTCAGCAGTAAGGAAAAATAACACAATGAAATTTGCAGGAAAGTGCATATGGGCTTGGAACAGATCATACTCAGTGAACTCACATAAGCACAGAGAGACAAACGACGCATATTTTCCCTCATTTGCGGATCAGGTTAAGCTTGAATAGTAAGCAAACCTGACTTGCAAATCAGGAGTCAGACAACTGGGATGGAAGGGATTGGGAGAGGGAATGAGAGGGTGAGGAGAGATATACACAAAACTATCTCCAAAGTGAACTGATACCATAGAATCCTTACTCTTGGGCATTAGGCTAAACAAAATTACCCTCTGCAGGAATATGGGGGTATCTTCTGGTAAAAAAGGGGGGCCAGCAGGTGGGATGAAGCCTAACTCTTAATACATTGGCTCTAGCTTGTAACTTCCAGTGCCAGAAATCAGTTACTTCCCACATTGAGCTGTTGATTGGAGAGGCCTAAGTGGTCCCCAAAACAAAACAAGCTTCTGTCAAAGCACTTGATTACCAGCCCCAGGCAAAAGATAAGAACCTATTGCTGAAAACTCCACAGGCTGCTGTCACACAACACCAAGAGAACCTGGAAGGAAGCCAGTTCCTTTCAGCACAAGGGATTAGCCCATGTAGCGCTGCAATGCGCTACACTAGCTGCCAGGGGAAATTGGTCCACAGTGTTAGGAGAAAGCAGAGAATGTTGCTATATGACAGAGACCAGCAAGCCAAGAATTGCTCACCTGTACAATAGTAGCACTTAACCAAACCCCCACTTAACCATAGGCCTAAAGAGAGGCTACACCCAGTATAATCTCATCAAATTAATCACGTTTGTTCCATTTAACCTGTGCTGATATCACTCTCCGTTGGAGAATCTGTTTGCATTTTTTCAGAAGGCAGCAAGAACTGTAGACAACTCAATTCTACCAACAAAACCTAAAATAATACCTGATTCCCAGGCAGGAGATGATTCCACCCCTAGCACATCATCTAGGATGCCATTAATAAGTAAGTGGTCATTATGTGATTAAAGCATGAGGAGAGAAAAGAGAAAAGAAAGTTTTGCTGTGAAAAACCTAGAGAGTGTTTGGAGCAGAGAGTGTTGACAATAGGCATCAGCTCATTTTGCTTTCTCCTGGAGATGCACAACAGAGTCCAGCCCATAGGGAAGTACCCAGGAAATATTTGTTGATGAATGAATCTGCATTTGTTGAAGCATAAAGGTGTGCAAGACAAAAGATAGGAAATGGGACTTTGCAAGTCAAGCCAAGGGGTTTGGACATTGCTATGTAAACAGCAAAGATTTTTCAAACAGAGTGGTTTGTCTTCTCGTATAAAAATATGAATGGTGCTGTTGGTAATGACTTAATTCAAGATGATTGTTAAACTGAAAATAACAAGCTGGCTCTGTGCCAGTGTAAAGTACCCGGAGAAGGTTGAATGTTGGACAACTGTGTGATGTTTTGAACTGGAAAATACGGTCACTTTTCTGAACTGGGCTCACTACTCAAGATGAATGACAAAGTTACCCCACAGTGTTGAGCTGGGCAGAATGTGGGAAGACTGTGAAAGTGAGCTGGGCATGGTGGCGCATATCTTTAATCCCAGCATTTGGAAGGCAGAGGTAGGAGGATTGCTGTGAGTTCAAAGCCCCCCTGAGACTACATAGTGAATTCCAGGTCAGCCTGGGCTAGTGCGAGACCCACCTCAAAAAACAAAAACAAAAAAAAAAGGAAGACTGTGAAAAGTATATTTTCATTTCCCTCTTGTTTATGGGAGGTTTATAGGATGCCTCTTTCAGAGAGAATTCCTAATGTTTTCTTTTGCTGAGTCCTCAAGCAAACTTACCCTGCTTAGTGGGGTGATAGACGATCAAAGGAGCCAGAATCCACATAGAGTGGCTAAGATCACCATTGTCTAAGATAAGCTTATTCATTTCATTACACACAAGGGAACATGACTCTTGGAACCAACCACAGCCACATGCAGAGCAACTTGATGAAAATTTAATTAATTTAATTAATTAAAGAGAAACAAGGGAAGAAAAAGGTTCTCTGATAACTATTGATATATACAGCTCAGCTTTTTTAAAAATCTATATTTGCAATTTCCATTGTATTAAGTTCAGGAGTGTGTGTGTGTGTGTGTGTGTGTGTGTGTGTGTGTGTGTGTGTGTGTTACAAACAGGACACATTGATTGCAGGCATGTTCAGCTACCAATAAAGCAATAAAGGGTTTGGACTCTAGTTCCAACTCAGCCACCCCACTAGCACCATGAACTCAGTAAGTTTCTGAACTTCTCTGAACCTGGTCCCAAGGAAGACATATGCTGAGGCTCCTGGGAATCACAGCCTATGATTTTCTGCTTCTCACTTTGAGAAAATATGGGTGAAAGAGAAACATAGGATGGTCTGTTTCTTAACCTCAAAGCTAGCACGTGAACTGGAAGTCTCCTCCCTATTGCATAGCTGTCATGGTGTTGGAAAGAGTTATGCAACCTCCTGGTGGAGAAAACTTGTCAACCATCTGAACCAGCAGTGGACCTTGCAAGCTACACAATTGTCCACTTAAGCAAGATGTGTCCGTAAGTGTCATAGTAGCGTGTCTGATATGATGATGATCAACTTCTCTCTGCCTGGATTTGAGGCCTGCCCATGGGAGGAAATTTGTGCCAAATACTGAAAATCTATTCAAAAGCCAATAGTTTAAAAGGTCATAAGCTGTAATAGGAGAAACTACTATGCCCACCAAATTGCTTTATAAATATTTCTATTTATGTTCAAATATTAATGCTGCTTTCACTTTTGGGCTAGAGAGTTTTCTGTTTTCAGATGGCAGGGGCTACTTGGGTGACTCAAAACCAATCAAAGTCCTGAGAAGTGATAGATGAGTGATCAGCACTAAATGAGAGAGCTCTATCACACTCTCCAAGGCTCAGGGACCATTGCAGAAGAGGTGATAGAAAGAATATAAGAGCTAAAGCAGGGGAGAAGGGCTTTGGAAGTCTGTCTTCAAGACACAAAGGGGCACTTGGATTTATGTCCTCACAGTGGCTCTTGCTAACTGCATGGAATCTGCATATAATATGAAGGCAAAAAATACAATGACATCAAAATAGAAGGAGGACTAGCTGGGAAGAAATAGGAGTTCAGTGGAGAGGGGACAGGAGAGTGGGGACAAAGGAAGGTGACAGGAGGGGATTATTTATAGTGTACACCATGTATATGTCAACAAAATGGTTTTCAAAAGATAGCTTTTTACAACTCTGAATTTGTGAAACACAAAATGTTAAAAGAACTATAACTGGCCTAAATTGAGTCATGTCTTGTACTGGGGAGGCTGTGGAGAACTGCCACTCAAGAGCACAACACAGCTCACCTCCATCAAGCAGAAAAGTAGTAAAAGCAGCCATAGTGCTGCCAAGAGCATACTGCTGCCTCTGCCCTTTGCAGGAAACAGACCTTGTTGGTTCTATCCTCTCCCTAGGCTTCTTCTAGAGGCTATATGTTCTACAATGGCAATGGCACTTTGATTTTTAAAAATCAAGTAACTATAGCTTTGTAGGTCAAGATTAATGTCAAGATTTTCCACCCTGCTCCACTGATCTACATGTACATTTTGTGCAAATACTATATTATTTTTGTCATTATGGATTGGTAATATATCTTGAAATAAAGTATGGTAACAAATCCAGCCTTATTTTTTTGACTCAGGACTGCTTTGGCTATCTAAGGTTTTTGTCCATCCAATTAAATTTTGGGATTTTTATTGTTATTTCTGCTAAGAATGGCATTGGAATTTTGATAGTAACAAGTCTGTAAATTGCTTTTGGTAAGATGGCCATTTTTACTTTATTAATTCTTCTAATCTCTAAGCATAGAAGATCTTTCCATCTTCTACTGTCTTCTTCGATATCTCTTGTGAGGACCATAAAGTTTTTGTTACAGAGGCTCTTCACTTCCTTGGCTACATTTATTCCTAGGTTTTCTTTTTTTCTTTCCTTTTTTTGATGCAGTTATGAATGAACTTGCTTCCCTGACTTCTTCTTTAGCATGTTTGTTATTGTTATATAGGAAGGTTATGGATTTTCTGAACTAAATATGTAACCTGTCACTTTGCTAAAAGTGTTAATCAGTTCTAAGAATTTTCTGTGGAGTCTTTAAGGTATCATACATAAAGTCATATCATCTGCAAATAAGGACATTTGACCAAACACAGGGGTACTGTTGCAGTCAGCTTTCTAGTTGCTGCGCAGAGAGAACCCAAACAAAAGCGGCTTGTAGAGGAATGGGTTTATTTGGCTTACGGACTCGAGGGGAGACTCCATCCTGGCAGGGAAAACGATGGCATGAGCAGAGGGCTGGACATCACCTCTGCCACAGCACTGCAAACAGCGACAGGAAGGTGTGCCAAATACTGGCAAGGGGAGCTATCTTATAACCCCATAAGCCCGCCCCAACAACACAGCTCTAGTGAGCTTCTAATTCCCGAATTGCCATCAGCTGAGGATCGATCTATCAGAACACATTCAATTGTTTGTGGGGGACACCTGGATCAAACCATGACAGGTACTGAGGTAGGATAGCTGAACAGGATAGATGCATGTATAAGTGAAGGCACTCACCAGTAAGCAGCACCAGCAGCCAGGTGGGAAGAAGAGACTCTTTTTTTCCCCAGAGCTTCCTCACATAAAACCCCCCTCCAGGAAGGCTGCCCACTCTGAGGGAAGGGATCACACTGGGGAAAGGAGTTCCTCCTTCCTGGAAGCAATCTCAGTGACCCAACTGAGAGGAATGTCTATGGATTCTTAAACAGATGAAGTTGGCAAGAGAATAACCATCACACCATTCTACAAGATAGAACCACTAGTAAAGGGGAAGGGGTTGGTCTGTATATAAGCATCCTATAGGAAGTGGGAGAAGCTTAACCCTAAAACCATGGGCTTTGGCTAGTTAATCCCAGACCCAGAACTAACTTAACCCCCACAGTGAGCTGTTGGCCAGGAAGACCCACAAGATCCCAAAAACAATGCACGTCTTTGCCATACACTTTATTAGCTGTCAGAGCTAAAAAGTAAGACCCTATTGCTGAAGACATTATAGGCTGATCACAGGGCATCAAAATACCCTGCTGAAAATGAGAGGGAAACCAGTTCTCTTCTGGCTAGTGCTTATAGTGTTGGAAAATGCTGGGGGAGATACTGGGAGACAATGGTCGCCAACAGTGTACATAAGCAGGGGACCCTGCAAGCTACAAAATCAACCAGCTAGCCAAGTACACACGTCTGCAATAGTGGCACATAGACTTTGTGGGTAATAACTATTCTCCAATTGAACATTAGGCCACTTAGCAGAGGAGAACTCATATCTGGTACTTGAAACAAAGTCAGAATCCCATAGCCAGGAAATTCATAACTCCAGAGCTCTCGGCAGCTCTCTAATACCATGGTGAAATATTCCATGATCCCAATGACCCCCTCAACCTTGTATTTTTCATGACTCTAAAATTGGTACCAGGTGGATGATTCTGCCAAGTTCTGTTTGTCGCTCTGGATAGTTTGGTCCCCTTAGATTACAATTGTAGCAGCCTCTTTATGTTGACGTGGGGAGCAGGAAATGCTATATTATCCTTTCAGGCCTTCTCTTTTCAAAAAACATATCATTATCATAAGTTAGAACCTTTAATGGGTTGAGCCTTGCCCTAAAGGCAACTTTTCTGTTGCCTCAGTTGAGAGCTTCTTTTTATGGGGCTCATCTTTTTAACAATTTCAGACAGTTCTGCTTTAGTATCCTTGCCTAGAACTTTAACCTCACATCTTTTTCCTTACCAGACTTCATATTTTTCATACCTTTCTACTCTGTATTTTGCTCTGTTTCATTACAGATCAGAATAAAAGCAGCTAAGATACGCCATAATACAGACTCAATAAAGCCTGCCTTGAAATTTCCTCCACAAAGCACATGAGTCCATTACTTTTTAATTCAGCCTTACTTGAGTTCTCAGAAGATGAGCAGAACAGCCAAGATTTTGCCAGAATAACTCATGAACTATCTCTAGCCATGTTCTCTAGAGCACCCTTATTCCCCTCAAAGCCTCATGAGCCAAGCCTCCAAAGTCCATACTTCTCTCATCATTCTGACCTTCCAAACTCCCACCTGAATGGCCCTTTGAGCTCTTCTTAAAGTAGTTGAGGGCTTCTCTAGCTCAAATTTGACACTCTTACATGTTTCTCCTGCAAACCAGTTCCAAAAAGCTTATGAATCACATGGCAAAGTTTTTTAACCCAATTCTTTGTCCCAACTTTCTATACCAGTTACTTTATCATTACTGTAAATAAATATTCAACATTAACAACTTATGGGAGGAAGCCATTTAATTTGACTTACAGTGTTGAAGGAAACATTCATGATAGAGAAGGCATGGGGCAGGAGTGGAAGCAGAGCTAGTCACATCTCACCAGCGTCAGGAGGCAGAGTATAAACAAGACATAGGGCTGGGCTATAATACCTCAAAGCCTGTCTCCACTTCCTCCTGCAAGGTTCTACAATTGTCCCAAACAATGCTATCAAGTAGAAAATAAGTATTCAAATACATGAGGTTGGGAGGAGGTTACATTTAAACAATAATAAGCATGAATTTCTTCATTCACAACAAATATGTTTTACATCTACTAAGTGCCTGCTTTCCTGGTAATAAAACAAAAACAATTCAAAGCAGAAAAGAGAGAAGTGAAGGGATAAGCCTGAAGGCAAAAAGACTAACTACTCTGCAGCATCTCCTGAAAAATCAGTTTGCACACTAGCCTTGAAATCCCATAAGCATCTTTGGGTTTGAGCTTGGGTAGCTCAGTGGTCCTGCATCCCATAACCTGGGCACACACCCCTCAGTTTGTACTTGCTTATCTTTCCACTCAAGATACCTGATTGAATACAATTTTGAGGGGGCAGAAAGATGGTAAGAACCAGGGTAGGAGATAATATCCAGAGGCATAGCCCCGCGCCAACAGTAACTGACTACTGCTCCCACAACCCCATGGTTAATACCAGCAATCCCAATGAGAAAGGCGCTCAGTGGTATGGGGGCAGGGAGGAGGGAAATGGTGGACCATACATGATGAATACATACAAAATTTCTGAATTAAAAGAAAAATAGGGTTCTTTTTTTTAATGATTCTGGTATTCTTTTTTCATATTTTATTTACTTATTAGAGGGGGGAAGGGAGAGAATGGGCACACCAGGGCCTCCAAGCCACTGCAAATGAACTCCAGACACATGCGCCCTCTTGTGCATCTGGCTGTATATGGGCACTGGGGAATCAAACTCTGGTCCTTCTGCATTGCAGGCAAATGCCTTAGCCGCTAAGCCATCTCTTCAGCCCGAAAAATAGGGTTCTTATTTGCTAAAGAGAAGTTAATGGAGGGCTGTAGAGATGGCTCAGTGGTTAAGGTGCTTGCCTACAAAGCCTGATGGCTTAAGTTCAATTCACCAGTACCCATGAAAAGCCAGATGCACAAAGAGGCACATACATCTTGAGTTTATTTACAGTGGCTGGAGGCCCTGCCATGCCCCATTCTCTCTCTTTCTTTCTCTCTCTCTCTTTCTCTCTCTCTCACATTCTCTCTCTCATCTTAAATAAATAAATAAATAAAATATTTTTAAAAGAAAATAATAGATGTCTTAACAACTGCCTACACTAGTTGAGGAATTACTATAATCAAATTGTTGACCCCTCTCCCTCCATTTTATCAAACAATTAAATATAAATTACTAGCTTATTAACAAAAAGATACCTGAGGAATAACAGACTATTGGGCAGTAGGGTACTATGAACTGAATGTTTATGTCCTTAACCCCCAAGCATACATGTTGAGGGCATAATCCCTGATGAAATGCTATTTAAAATTAATTGGGTCATGAGGGTGTATTAATGTATATATTCACTATAAGAAATGGAACCAGCCTAGATGTCCATCAACCAGTGAATGAATAAAGAAAATTAAGCTTTCTTGTGTGTAAAAATTTTTCTTTAATTGTTTGGGTGGTGTGGTAGTTGAGGTGTATATCCCCCATTGACTCATGTGTTAAAATTAAACTTGTAACTTGGATCCAGTTCTTGGCTGGAAGAGGTGTCTCTGGGGAAGATCCTGGGGTCCAGCCCAAAGGTGGGTTTGGGGGCAGATCTGATTCCATCCCAAAGGTGTAAGAGAGCAGCCTGAGCTTTGGGACCCTGCTTGCTCTAGATTGTGCTTGCTGCTTTTTTGTGTTTGCTGGCTGATTGTGGTTTTTCTCTGCTTGGATCTGTGAAAGGAGGCCAGCTTCTATTGTCATTGATGGAACTTTCCCTGGATCTGTAAGCTTACAATAAGTTCCTTCCTCCCATAAAGTGTCTGGTGTGGACATTCATCCCAGCATTGTGGAACTGACTAGTACAGAATGTGGTGCCAGAGAGGTGGGGTAGTACTGTACAATGAATCTGATCATGTGGATTTTGCTCTTTGGGAACTTTTGTGCTAAAGGAAGAATATTAAAGGATTTGGTACTTATGAATTCAGAAGACTTACAATGTGATAAGCCAAATTTTATAGGCTATTCTGGTGGGTAAGAGTTTAAAAATGCTAAATGCTAAATTTTAATTGACAGTAAAAAAAAAAGTTGGTGAAGACTGTGGGGAGCTTGGAGGTTTGACTGAATGTAATTTGCAATGTCAGATGATTATGAGTCGATGGGGGCCAGAGGTGAAATGTGGTAGTTTGAATGTATGTCCACCATTGACTCACGTGTTAAAATTAAACTTGTGGCTTGGATCTAGCCTCATGGCTGGAGGAGGTGTCACTTTGGAGGCAGGTCCTGGGGTCCATTCCAAAGTTGTGTTTGGGGAAGGATCTTAATTCCAGCCCAAAGGTATAAGAGAGAAATCTGAGCTCTGGGGTCCTGCTTGCTGTTGGTTAATGCTTGCTGCTTTTTGTTGTTTGCAGACTGGAAGAGATCTGTCAAAGGGGGCTAGCTTCTATCACCATTGACGAAACTTTCCCTGGATCTGTAACTTGAAATAATTCCTGCCTCCCCTAGTGTCTCCATTAGATGTTCATCCCAGAATTGTGAAACTGACTACTACAGGTGGCTACAATGGTTCTCAGTACCTTATTCTATTTACACTATGGCTTTGGCCTAATGGATAAGAAAATAGGCAAGGAGGTCTTTCCTGACCACCACATTCGTTTGTGTCTTTTTTCTATCCTTCCTCTATTGCAGCCGACACAGTTGGAAGTTTAATAACTTGAAATTTGATAACAAAAGTTCTAAAATTTCAGACTGAACAAAGAAGTCTAAATTGAAATTAATTGAATCTTATTTGCTTAAATAAGTTGAAGAAGTACACTACCAAAATTCTTCACCAACTGCTCTCAGCAGTGTTTCTAAGTATCTTCTCTAAATGAGCCCACTTTTGCTTATGTGCAGAGCAGTTTGTCATGGGAAATCACTGGGAATTCAGCAACGATGGCAAAGTAGTAATACCTACTCTTATCAGAAGGAGATAACTTTACAACTTCTTTTCTCATAACCACAGACTATTAATATAGAAAAATATCAAAGTAAACATGGTAATTGCCATCAGCTTTAACTTGTTTTACATTGTTTTGCTATTTCAATAATGAAATGTTAACATTCTGATTCCTTGATTTCATATTTCCAAAGAGCAATTGCTATAATTGAACAGTAAAATATTGGGCCAGTAGAAATATTTCATAGTAAAAGAAAAGAAAGAAGAAATTATTTTTGAGAAAAGGGACTAGGTTTTTTTTCTGTTTTATTTTTGTCTTTCTAATGCAACTCTTTTTCTTGGGCTGAAGAGCCTGTGCCACTTCTATAAATGAGGTTACAGATGAGTTCATTGGTTTCCATCAGCAGTTTATTAGCCTCAATTATTTTCATAATCTTACTGTTCTTTTCCAAATCTAACAGCAAATTGAAGATCATCCTGAGAAGGACTTGACTTTTGCCTAATGATACAGTCCTGTTTTCAGGAGTCACTGAAAGAGAACCCACACGTCCAAACAACACTAGAGTTCCATGGTCCTTGTTGCCAGATTAACACCATTTCTAGGTATGGCATTTCTCCCTTTTCCCAACCAACAAAACCCAGAGTAAATTGCTTACAAAGTGTATATAAGCCTCTAAAGTTGTACCGATATTTATCCTTTTTTTCATACCACCCCAATTCCATTTGGGGACATCAGTAGCCTAGCATCTGGATCACTCCCCTGCTGCTGTTTTCCACCTAATGTGGCAAGGAGGTGATGTCCATTCTCTGCCCTGCCATCTTTTCCCTGCCATCATAAAGCTTCCCCTCAAGACTGTAAGCCAATACAAACCCTCTCCTCCCACCAGCTGCTTTTCATTGGGTGTTTTGTCCCATCAACATGAAGATAGCTATGACAGGATCCTAGATGTCTGGATGCTTCCCTCCTTTGTCGATGGCTTGAACTATGAAAAGAATGAAAAGAAATTGCTAAAAATGAGAGCATAGTAGAGGGGGTAAGCATACATCAGCAAATACCAACTTCAAGGATACCAATTTTGCAAGGAAAATAAATATAATAAACTATTTGATTAAGCTATGAATAGCATTTATAACAGTAATCTCATTTTCTCAGGAATGGTCTAATAACATTTATGTCTGTAAAATTAATTCTTCTGTTCACTCTAAATAAAGAAAATGTGCTGTTATCTATGCTCCTAAAGCAAACAAGTATACAAAGTTGGAATTTTCACGAGTTTGACAAATTTACTAATGTGTTTAATTTACTACTATATTATAGCTGCATCCAACTGATTATTTGTAATATGAGCCAT
>PVHP010003411.1:0-78842 GCA_004024765.1 Zapus hudsonius
CCCTCGGGCGCTCACCGTCGGCCCACGGGCGCTCCCCCACGGGCGCTCCCCGTCGGCCCGCCGCCGCCGGCGGTTGTTCCTCAACTCCTCTCGAGCCCCGGCCAATGCGCACACTCGTTCCTCCGCGCTGCGGGCGCTCAGCCAATCGGACGCGGCGGCGTTGCTGGGGCCGGGCGCCATGACGACGGGCGACGCCTGCCCCGCTGCCATAGCAACCAGAGAACCAGGCGACGCCCCGAGCAAGTTCGCCTGGGGAGAGGGAGCTTGCGGTGTACACCGCTCAGGGTCTTGGGGCAGCGGGGAAAGGAATTTGCTTTAGAACGAGAAAACACCAGGTCTTTAAAAACGAGTATCAAACTCAGCGCTCAGATTTGGAAGCGCCCTGGCCAAAGACCACCATCCCACCTCTTCTCCGCCCGGGTAATGTTTCATGCTAGAGCTGAACACAAGAATGGGCTTGAGCCGCCAGGAAGGCAGCACAGCACAGGAGGCCACCATGGCGATTTCCCTGGCACAGGCCCTGCCTTGCCCCTTCTTCCTGACACTTAGGACGCGTGCCAACCCTGGGGCTGACTGCAGTAACCTCTGCACTCATTGGGTAGCAATACCTAAGGACAGTAACTCAGCCTTGAGAAAAAACTGGTTGTGGAAGTGCAGGCATGTCTGTAATCCTAACAGTTGTAGGTGGAGGCAGAATTAGAAGTTTGAGGCCAGCCTGGGCTACAGGAGATCCAATATTAATGGTCCAAACTGCTTTGCTATGTGTTAGATGGCTACGATTCTGCAGAGCTTATGTCTGCACCATGCTTACAGTGTATGTAGTAGGCCTCACCTCCGCAAGACCCTTTTTTTGTTTCCTGATATTCTTTTACTATCCTGAACTAATGCATAACCAAATATACAGTGAGACAGTATCATGCCTGAATTACAACATAAAGACAAATGAAGGTAAGTGAAATCTGCACCTAATTCAGGATTGAGTCAAACAATCATAATTGTTCTAAAATTTGTTTTCTACATGTACAATCAATCTAGTCTCTGAATCCTTTATTACCTCTCTTTTCTGACCGTGTGTGTGTGTCCAAACTTTTCTCCATCTGCCCTCCCACTTTCCATATGAGAAGGAGAATTCCTATCTGCTTGAGCCCTTCTGCTACCCTTACCCCTAGGACTCAAACTCTCCCTACAATAAACCTCATAATTCATAATTTACCTTTCTCTGAGTCCACATATTCAATTCTTTGCTAACTTCGATAAGAATCCAAAAGCTGGGCTCCACAGGCCTGAAATATCTTGCATCTTTATGGAATTTTAACGCCTCCCTGGACCCCAAATTATTATCATGGAAATTATATTTCACATTGCAAAAATTTCCAATTTTAAAATATGAAAAACTGGATATCTTTAAAAAAAACTGCTTCACAATATTTGAATATTAAAATGCCACTGTGAAACACTATTTTCCCTTTTGTTTCTTTTTTGTCATGAGCACGAGTACTGGGAGGCAAAGGTTTTCTGTCCTCCCCCATCAGCCTTAAGATGAGGATGATGTATGTGCAGCTCTCCCATCAGAGTAAAGACAACAGCAACAACTTGTTGTGCAGACTTTTTATTGCTCTGTCAACTTCAACAACATCTACAAAATATAGTTTTCTCCTAACAATTATGAAACAAATTTGAAAGGCAGGATTGTTCACATTATAGACTTGTGTAGAGACTTGTACTTCATGTAAATGAAAAATATCTGTTCTACAGTTTAATTTACTTTGGATTTTATTACAAAAGAAAATATGATTGTAATTATAAAAGTGATAAAAACTGTAACTACACTGTAAAATTATACCATGCTATCAAATATTACATAAATGAACAATAAAATTCATTTTTTATTTAAACATAGTAAACATCTGAAGATACCCACCCCACTGCAGAGACAAAGACCTTTAACAATAAAGCAACAAAAGAAAGCCACAGCACACACACAAAAATCAATGTGCAAAATATGATTGAAAACAGTAAAACTGGGGCCTAACTGTAACTACATATTAAAACTGTTAAATAATCTTTAGTTTATTCCATTTTCTATGGTTGACAATTTACTTTCTTAAAAATTAGAAGAGCCCTTACATTAAAATGATCAAATCTCATAATTTGAGCACTATAGCAAAACTTGAATGCAGTTAGTCTTAGTCTTTACTTTCTAAAAATAAATAATTGTTGGAATAAATGAAGATATTTCACATATTTGTATTACATATGACAACAATGGGATCTCTATAAATAAATTCCAAACATTATTTAGTATAACCAGTCTTGGATGGTAAATAATGTCAATGGCTTACATATCCAATCACTTGATCAGCAGGACTCCCATGCTGATGAAGCTGTCTACACAGGAAGCTCTTGTTCCTCAGTGTCAAGAGACTAATTCTCTTTCCGCAGAAATCTGAACCTGCCTTTGAGAAAGGGAAGTTAGAAAATATGTGCTCACACGCTAACTCTGAGTATGTGGAAGAAACAGAACATTTTTTAGTTGGAGAAACCAAGAGTGAGTATTTTGGACAGTAAACAAATCCTTTATAAATACATGCAGTAACACAGAAAATGTTTTACCCTGTGTTTTATAGAAGACTTGGCAAATAAGAACACTGGTATGCCCACACATTTTAAAAACTTAACAGATTTGATTATTTCACGCACACATGAACACATACAATTTTTTAAAAAATGGTGTGCTTCAATTCTGCATATCTAATACTATTAAAAATATATAGAATTATTCTTTTAGCATCTAGAAGTAAATTCACTGTTTTCTCAAAATCTCCTAGTTAAGGTTGAAAATCAAAAGAAAGTAAGTTTCAAATGGCCAACATCAGGGTTCAGTATAGTCTTTGTAAACACATACTATAAATAACTATAACAGGTGAGGGAGGAACATCCTGAGGTGGCTCTGTGACCAGTGTATTCAGTAGCACTAAGCTCTATTCTGAAAGTCAAGGCATCTAACAAAGTGCAGGGCTGTTTATCTGAATTTACTTTGTGAATAGGTTTGACTACTTTGCACCATGAGGTAAATTAGTACATAGCAATTACTACTATTCCTAAATACCTATTTAAGGCAGCAGCATTAGAAAGCACTGTATAGTAAATTATATCTCTTGCTGCCTGGCAATGAATGTTATCCATGACTTATTTTCAAAACTAGTGGAAGCTAACCACTAAAAAGCAGCACTTGATTACTTATACATCAATGATCTCTGCTCTTAGAGTAGTCTGATCGGATCATTTTGAAAGTCAAGTAGTCAAAGGAAAGCAGAAGCCATTAATAATCAGAAACTAAGTAAAGCATTTTAAATGCAAAATATTCTGTAAGTCATTTTTCCCCAGCACTGAAAAATTGCTATTCATAATTAAGTAAAATCACAGAAACACCATGATGCCAAATAGTTTTCACTTTAAAATTTAAAATCTCTTCTTGTAAAATAACCCTTTCCAAGGGGGGGGATAAAAATAGCAGCAAATACTGTGGACTCTGGAGATGACTCAACTCACTGCTGAGTGAAGAGGAACCACCTCAACGGAATCCTCAAGCACCACGGGCAGTGCTCCCAATCAGACATCAGGAGAATCCATCAGAGTTCCTCGGGTAGTACCATGATGCCACCTGCATTTCTAACCTGGTCCCAGGTGGAAGCTGAATCTCTTACTTTAAGTAGAATTCTCTTAGGGAGTTATACTAATTACTATGTAATTTAGAATGGATTAAAAGAATTGCAAAATTGCTAAAGGGGTTCTTTTTGTTGTTTTTTCATGTTTTTGTAGTTTAATTTTAAAATGACTAAAATGCCTAAGAATTTCATTAAAATTTCATGTCAGCTTCAGTATTTCTATGGCTTCTCAATATTTACTTGGGAGTCTATAAACTATTCTCTCACCAAATCAGTATCACAACCCCATTCATCAGGCCCTCAGGCTTAACCAGAACAGTTTTGTGGATTCTGTGGGGAGCTAAGAGTGCATAGAAGATGACTACAACCACATACTAGGAAGGAGTTAAAAAAGCAGCTCAGAAATACTGAAAACAAAATGCTAACACAGAAGAGGAAAAATGCCTTCAATTTGAACTATAAATAAATGTTTGTCTTCATTTGAAAATACAAATGTAGCAGTGCTTTATATCAAAGATGTAAAAGTCTGTCAACTGCTTATAGAAAATAAACAGAAATGTAAGAGAGCACCAAATATCTAACAATTTTGTATTTGCTACTATCTCAAATGTCTGTGTACTATTTTAGGGAACATATCAACTAAAATAAATAAAATATTTAAAATGAAATTGTGTGTTATAATCTATTAAATACATTGCATACAATAGAATAACAGGAAGTAAAAGGTATTTTGTAATAAAGTAACACTGATCACAAACCCATCTGAGAGAATTCTGACCCCTGATTATTCAATCATACTACTTGCAATAAAAAAAATTAAGAATTTTTACCTGATGCAAACTAAATTAGTAAAAAAGAACAATGGCACAGAACAAAGTGATGTGATTACTCAGAAAATAATTTCTACAAAGGTAACAAAAGTTAACTATTAAAAACTAGCATTTTATTCCTTCTAAAATTTATAAAATTATGACTTTTAGGGTGCTAAATTATATAATCACATACATTTTTTAACTTGTCATTAGAATGGAAACTAAGATAGGGAAGTTTTAAGAATTAAAAAGAATTCCTAAAACACAAAGACTGACATTTCTATTGTTTTGCAATCACCTCCATAACCAATCAAACACCATCACTTAAGAAACATCTACATGAAAGAAGGTCACACAGAAAAGCCAGGACATGTTTTCCCTATGGTATTGGTAGACTTCTTATTGTACTTATAAAACACTAACTAAAGTTTTTAGAAACTCAAGTAAAAATTATAAATATATAAAGTATGCATCCTTTACGGTTGGTATGATTGCCACCAGTGAACAAAGAGATTTAAGAAAAGTAGACTGAATACAGTTCTCCACATGTTTCTATTGCAGAACAGAAATGTTGTTTTTCCCCCCAACAGAATAAATACTTGAATACTAAGAATCATGTACCTCAATTCTGAGAGAAATTCATTAACATACATTCTCCATGGTGCTCACAACAGACTTCAGATGTGACTTCAAGGAACCAAGCTGTCATGCCTTAAGCAGCATGACATCCCATATTATTACACATCGTAATATCACACACACTACATATAAAGATATAGGCAGATATCTACATAGAATTCCTCTTGGGTTGTCAATTCTACAACGAAGTTTCCGCATCCATATACTTCTTTGATGGTTCATCTTCACAATTTATTGTCACACTCATGGGCTTTTCAGGACTGTTTAAAACAATGAGAAAAAAAAGAGACTCTCAGTATGGTCAACAAACATTATTTATAATAAACCTTTTGAATTGATTGCCAAAATTACTCAAGACATGTAATCATAACCTGACTGCTTTATAGTATGAGTAAACTTAATTATAAAGGTATAAATTATATTTGTTTGAAATAAAGGTTTTAATCATGTATGTTGTCAATTAAATTGAAAATTGACCTTACAACTAAAGTTCCTTAAAATAATTCTGTTTATCACTGTATTTGTGAATTTACTTAGGGAACTGATAGCATTATGAGATGATTATACATGTACACACATGCATCGATTCCTCCCACCCCTGTGCTGGGGATGGGATCCAGAACCTTGTGCATGTCAGGAAAGAACATCCCCTAAACCCTGAATCATTGTTAATATAACAAACTGAGAAAGCATCTTTCTCTAAATTTTGTTCATGTATTCTGCATTTTCAAGTTAGTATCTAATACAATAGCTACATGCTTATAGACCTGATCAGTCAACTGATTTAATTATGAGATGTAAAAACCTGGGTTTTGAATTTTTTTCCTAAGTATAAAAAGACACTATGGTCTGTGGCCTTCTCTATACATGCTGAAGGAAAGGTCTCTGGCATATTAATTTCTATTAAATGACATCGCCAATATATGTCTTTATTCTCATGTGATTTGTTCGTATTTTTCTGAGGTGGGATCTTACTCTAGCTAGCACAGGCTGACCTAGAACTCACTCTGTGGGCCAAGGCTGGCCTTGAACTCACTTCAAGTGCTGGAATTAAAGGCATGTGCCACCACACCTAGCCTTATGTGAATTTTAAATAAAGGCCCAACAAATATGACAAGATCCAAAATGTTTAAGAATTTTGAAATTTTAACTCTATATAGCTTGATACAATTATAAATTTTCTTCCCAGGTCTCTCACCTCAATTCACCTGATCAGTTTGTTTTACCACACTGAGACTGTGTGGTACTGGTACTAAGGAAGCTAACTAACTGTCAAATGCATCTGCTTTGCATTAAAAAAATATCAACTCTATAGACTAAAGATGGAACCTAAAAAGAAAACAGCCAAGCCTAGAAAATTAGAATTCAAGAGATTATAATCAAAAAGAAAGCATGTGATAAAGAGTACATAGAAAAAAGGTTTGGCAAAGAAGACAGGCAAAGAATAAGGAAAAGTACACCACTTACTACCACAAGACAGAGCTCAGAAAGACAGCAGCTAAAGAGTCATGTGATGACCTGCTTGCAAGGTTGTGGATCTGATGCCCGAGCAGAGTCTACCAACACCCAGAACAGCACCCGATACAAGCCATGCCAGGAAGAAATACTTGTTGAGTATGAATGACTGAGTACCTGTAGGACACCACCACATTTCCTTAGACCTAAGGACTAAAAGTTCTAAAACATTATCAAAATAGTTTCTGAGATCTCAGGCCTTGAAGAAGGAAGAAAAATGTAAAAAACTTACATAACAAAAAATGTAAGGAAGAGCTTGGGAAACTTTTATTTATTTATTTATTTATTACTTGGCCCATTATAAAACTAAATGACCATTACTTATATAAATGAATTAAAATTCTTCCGAGAAGTGTGCCTTAACCTGAAAAAGTATAAACTACAAAAGACACAAGGCAAACAAACATTTCTTTATATTTGGACCAAAAGAAAGCACACATGAGGTAATAGTAAATTATTATTTCTATTACTATTATAATTATATTTTTTGGCAGGGTACAGGTCCAGTGTCTGTCTTTATAGCCCTGTCTAGTCCAAAACTCAGTATATAGACTGAGCTGGTCTCAAACTTATAATCCTGTCTCTGCCTTCTGCGTGCTGGGATTATAGGCATGTGTACCACAATAGCTTTGTAGGATTTATTTAATGCTTAGCAATTAGCTTATACATGGAATCTGTTCTAATATTATTGCACTAATTCTTCTTTGAAATATGTAAGTGCATATCTAAAAATTAAAAAATCAGATCCCACTTTCATTAGAAGGACAAGTAAAAGGATATGAAGGAGAAAGGAAAATTAGATTTCTCCAGTAAGGAGAACACACATTAAGTTAAATTTAACTGCATAACCATCCACAAATAACTGGAAATTGTCAATAGTTGCAAAATACATAAATAGTTGTAACTACCTCGTGCTAGATCTGGTTACTTTGGCATTCTCAGGATTCATGGAAAGTGCCTTCCACTGTGCAGTTTTGGCCATTTCATCTGATATGTTAACAACTGAAGGGTCAATACTGAAGAAAAATATACTTTTTCGTTAGTATTCAGTACTTGCAAAAGCATTAATATTGTCATTTTGATTAGCTATATAATTGTTTTCATCAATTTAAAATTGAGAAAACCCTTGCCATGCACTTAAATTAAGGTCTAGCAAGATCTTAGAAACTGTTACGAAGTCCTAATGGAGCATCACCATCACCACCTCCAAAATCAAAAAACAAAACAAAACAAAAAAAAGCAAAATTCTTGGTATTCTTGACTTCAAGAATTTTAGGTAAAGCAGTAGTAACCGTTCTTCATATCACATAAAAGACAAAGGGAAAAATTCAGTTATCCATTCTTTTTGTTAAATATCAGTATTCTTTCCACTTAAATTTGTGGTGGTGGCCCATCTATAACAAAATGTGAGTCACTAAGACTCATCTGGCTTTGCCTTCATGCCTGCCTGAAACCTGGGTAGGAAGGACTGAGAGGTTTCCCTTTAAATTGCATGAAGCTCTCCTGTAAGCAGACAAGCAGGAGACATATTTTATCAACATAAAAAAAAAAAACACAAAAAAACCAGAAACCATTATTTTAAGGAAGTGTTACACGCCTTATCTATACATCTGGCAAGCATGAAAAACGCACTGTACAAAATAAAGTTTTATCTCACCTATATTTTAGGGCCTTAACTGGAATTTGCAAGAGACTCCCTCCTTCAAACGGAAGGTGCACAGTATCATCATCATTCTGGAGCATCCGCTCAGCTTCCTTCAGAACATATATGTGAAGGTTACTTTTCCCAGAGTAATTCCAGAAAGACCTGTTACTAAAGATACCTTAAAGACTTGGAAGTACAAGCACAACATAACCGCCATAACTGACAAATTCATTTCATTTCAACTCATACATAACATAGAAAATGAAAATAAGTACTTCAAAAGATTAATTTACAAGATATAGCATTCAACTATGAAAATGAATCATTAATGCTATCCAAAAATCAATTTAACTATGTAAGTTATTAGCATTAGTTATCACATAGGTATACAATAAGACAGCAAACTGAAATCTCTGGCATCTCATTACAATACAAGTAAAGCCTCATGTGCATAAGGCAGGGTTTCTCCATCTCAGCAACAATGACACTGAGGTTTGAGAATACTTTATTGGAGGGATCTGTTTATACAAGGTATTTTCACATCCAAATGTCACATGTGCCAAGAGCATGTCCCTTGAAGGGGATATCACCCCTGATTGGAATTACTATAAAAGTTAAAATGATGCTAAAATTAATATATTTGGTAGACCTACGGTTAAATTATAGATAAGATCATTCAGTGTCATATGTTTTAATTCTGCTAAAAATGTCTTAATTCTTCTGATATTAAGCATATGGCATGTGCAATTTATTAAATAGTATTCTTGTGTGAGAGCTATAGAGGACAATAAAATTGTTAGTGCTTGGGATAAGTTACCTAACGATAGGTCTCCAGGAAAATGGGGTAACAACAATACCTTCCCCAAATCAGGTTCCTGGGAGGATTAAAGGAGATGATTCGACTAATATGTTCGTAAAAGTGTCTGCTAAATCATATAAAACATTAACCAAGGCAATGATGTAAATAAAACCTAATATTGTCTTCTTACCTCTTTCTCTTTTTTCTTCTTATCATCTTCTTTCTTTTTCTTACTTTCTGGCATGAGATCATCAAGCCAACTAAGTTCTCTCTTTGTGAAACATAGGTCCATGAGCTTACGTACAAAGACTAGTGCAAGAACCTTAAAAAGGTAGGGAAGAAGCAATAACATTTAAAAAGGACAGAAGATATTTACTAAACCTTAATAATGGAAATGAATTATGTATTTGTATCTTTGAACTGTCTCCTCAAAAACTACAACAAAGTAGTGGTAAAGCACTTGCTTCAGGTCTGAGGCCATAGGTTGAACTCCTAGCACTCTCCCCTCCCTTCAATGCTAGGAAGCAAAGTGGAGAAGAACAACAAGAGTATTCTATTCATAGATCTGAAGTCATGTAAGTATATATAATTAAAAGAAATCTCTTAAGCAATGCATTAGCATACCTATTCCCAGAATTTGATTTTAGTTTCTCAATGAACTGAAAGTGAAAGGCATCAATGAATCAGCAATTCTATACCAGCCATGACAAACATTCAAACACTGACACAGATTTTCTCTCTGGTCCCATTCTTCTTTGTTTTTGTTTTTACTGTTTTAAACAAGTGTCCCTGGCCTATAGTTCCCAGTCCCAGAAATCTTCCCAGATTGAGCTGTTGATCAGAAAGACATAAGAGGTCCCTATAAGACAAGCTATGTCTAAGCTCTTGATTATCCGCCCCAGGCAAACAAGATAAGACTGAAGATACCACAAATGGCTGTTACACAAGAGATCCCACTGGATCCAGGAAGGAAGCCAGCTCCCAGATGGCTAGCCTGTATAGTGTTGCAAGGGGCTACATGAGCTGCCAGAGGAAATCGGCCAATGACATTCGGAGAAATCAGGGGACACTGCTATACAACCGTGGCCACAAATGCAGAGGATACTGCTATAAGGCAGAGACCAGCAAAGCAAGAAGTATTCACCTATGCAATAGTGGCACTTAAACTAGGCAGGTAATCAACAGCTACCTGATTGGCTAAGAGTTCTGCTTAGGGGCAAGGAACCCTTAGCTGGAACTGGGATCCAAGGCAAACCCTTATGGAGACTAAGAACACTGACTTCAATGGGAAGCCCCCACTAACCATGGGCCTACAAAGAGGCTACACCCATTAAAATCTCGCCAAATTAACGTTTGTCCCATTTAACCTATGCTGATCTTTCTCTTTGCTGGAGATTCTGTTTTTTTTGTTTTGTTTGGTTTTTGTTTTTGTTTTTAGAAGGCAGTGAGAACTGTAGTCAACCCAATTCCAACAATAATACCTGGGATGATGGCTGACACCCAGGCAGTGAGATAGGTCGACCACTTTACTACCATGCTGGAGCAGAAGCTTAAAGGGCAAAAATCTTTTCCTGAGTAAAGAGTTAAAAAGGCTCATTGCTGACACAAATATAAAAAAATAAGGATATGGTTTAGTAGTTGGGAAAATATTAAAACAAGGATATAAATAAACGGGTGCACTTGTGATCGGTCATGCTGGTCCAGAAGTAACTGCTAATTCTTGCCTCTGTTGCCTGTTAGGGAATGTTTCACTAGAACTGAAGCAGCCCACTCTGACTTAACTATAATATTAGGAAAACTGGGGAATAGACACTTTCTGCTAACTCATATGTTTTAATCAAACTTTATACCTGATATTGCTCTTCTTAGGTCTTATAGAAGACCTCTGTGCCATAAAAGCTTTACTTTAAAAAAAGTATTTCTTTTATAAAACTAATGGTGATACAATCCAAATGTGATACAATTAAAAATGAATCAAAGATTTGATTCATAGAATTAAAACCAGAGGGGAATGAAATAACTAAACTAACCATTGTTCTCCAAGTAAGGAAAACAATTTGTTTAGACCAGACCATGATCAGGTCATGACCAAATGGTTATGTTAAATTTACTGTAAGCATCAAGAACTGGATCTTGCCCCAGATAATAATTTCTGAGAACTAAAAAATATTTTCAGAATAGGTAGGGTGCTAACTGGTAAATAACTGCATTTTCCACTTCTGTACACAAGCTTGCTCTTCGCTCTTTCTACACAGTAAAGGATGTGGTTTTTGCCTTCATAAGCTCTGAGCTACCAGAACTGACTGCTGACTCTCTCCCGAGAAGAGTCAGCCCCAGCTGGTCATCCGAATAAAGTTTCCTTTTTATTCTCCAGACCTTTCAGTGTCCGTTTGATTTTGGGTCTGGGGTCACACTCCATTACAGCAGGAGATGAACCACCCGTCTCATCATCTAAGGCCCATACAAAATCATACAGGAAGTGGCAAGATGAGCAAGAGTGCTGCTTCCACAGCATGTCTGACAACCTACAGTCACGGAGACAGACACCAAGGATATTCATAACAGTCCAAAGCAGAAACCCAGAGGCTCTTATGAGTAAAATAGACTTAAAACTTAAAACTCACCCACCATGGCTCAGGGAATTTTGCAGAAGAGGTGGTGGAAAGACTGTAAAAGCCATGGTGGGGGGGAATATCCACAGGCACTGAGCCCCTTTAAAAAAAAAAAAGAAAGAAAAAAGAAAAACTTTACTGTGCACAGTTCATAGCCCTCCATCCCATGGAGCATTCCAGCAATCCCACCGAGGAGGTGGACTGGGCAGGGAGTAGGGAAATGGGGGTACCAACAAAAGACTTGTTCATACTTACTAATAAATAAATTTAAAAAATAAATTTCTAAGAGTTTTCTACAGGTCGGACAGAAACTCTCCATCTGTTCTATGTGTTACAAACAATTATTTTCTCCCAGTTCTCTATCTACTCTGTGGGATGGGGAAATAGCTCAGAGGTTAAAGACTCTGCCTCACAAAGCCTGTCAGCCCAGGTTCAATTCCCCAGTATCCACATAAAGCCAGATATATAAAGTGGTGCATGCATTTGGAGTTGGTTTGCATCAGTAAGAGGCTCTGGTGCACCCATACTCCTTTCTCACACAAATAAATATATTTAAAAATAAGTAAACGGCCTTTGAACATATAGGAATGGTTATCAGAAAGTAGAGAGAGCTGGCTTGTAACTCCTCTCAGCAGCTGAGCACTTCCTGAACAACCAGGAAGGACTAAGGGGCCTAAAACTACCTGAGTTTGATTACCCAGCACCCATGGCCACACATACCTATATTCCCCATCCTGTGGGGAGCAGAGATTGGAGAATCACTGGGGTTTGTGAAAATTAGCAAGCTCTGGAGTCAGTGAGAATCTCTCAAGGAAAATGAGCAGAGGAGCAGTAGAGGGGACCTCCACTGTTTGCACATACATATGCACACCCCCCCACACACACCACATATACTGCAAGAAACAAATCACATGGCTAAATACCCTTTCCTTCCCTTTACTATTAGAATCCTCCATCTTCTTTTAAACTCATCTCTAATCATTAGGTTATATAAATTCCTAAATTTTATACTACAACTTTATTTTATCATTAAAATCTTATGAATTCTTTCTTAATATCATATCAGATAGTTAACCCCCTAATATCATATACTAAATTTTCTAACAAATGAAATGATGATTATTAATGAAATAATTTCTTATGGTATTCAAGTGATGATACTGCCATATGTTCAGACAAATTTTTGGACACATCTTTATCTCCGATCTATTTGTTCATTACTATGGTGATTATTGTTAGGCCAAATCTCAGTTCCCCAACATGGAGTCCAACTCACAGAGCCTCATTCTCCCCTGGGGGAAACTCTGGAACTGGTGTGATGAGTTTCAAGAGGAATATCAACATGGAAACCAGACCCCAACAGGGGGTAGAAAGAGAGCCTGCCTTGCAAAGTCCCCACCGTATCTCTGTTTGGCAAGAGGGACATTCCTTCCCCCCATCCTGAGAGCTACGTGACCACCCAGGCCCCCCACCTGAGGACTACATGACTGACCCCTAGGCTCCTACAGCTTTGCATCCCCTTTAGAATCTCAAAATCAGCCTAGTCCAGGTGGCTATCTCTGCTTTTTCCTAACTAAAGCTTCCATCTTGCTTCACAGTGGTCTTGTGTGGTCTCAGTCACTTCTGAACCTTACAATTATATATTGTGTTAGATATACTGACCTTATATTAGTTTTCAGATATGGTTCTTCAAACAGCACAGCATAAGCACAGGAAAGTCAAGAAGATGGTAAAGCACCCACCCCTAATTAGAATTATCTTCATTTTGTTATTTTCAACAAATTCACAAAAGTTAGATGCTTATGACAACATTTAAACATATATAACCCACACTCAAGAGATACAGAACATTTTGCCATCCATGGCGTTGGAACCTAACATTTCTCTCTGTACATTTTAACATCATTTATCTGGTTCAGTGATGACATCATCCACACCTCAAAAAAGAAAACATTTCAAATAAAGCTAATAAAAAACTATACCAAGAACTGTATCATATTTACATGCCATTTCAGAAAGCTATAGGTTTTGTAATACTAAAGTTTTCAGAACTAAATATATAGTGTTAGCTCAGGTTTATGTTCTTTAAGTTCAATTTTGTCCCTACTAAAAACAACTTGAAGTCCTAACCCCTAATATTTCAGAAGCTTATTTGGAAAAATGATTTTTGCAGATGTAATTAACACAGCCATACGGGGAGCTAGAGAGATCACTCAGTGGGTCAGACAGCTTGCTTTGCTAGTATGAGGACATGAGTTTGATCCCTGGCCCCTATATAACATGCCAAGATGGCCATGCATGCCTGTAACCCAAGCATTTACAGGAAAAGGGACAGGAGGGTCATTGGGGCTTCATGGTCAGACACTTAAACCAAAAACAAGATACTCCAAGTTGAATGAGAGACTCTCTGTTTCAGAGAAATAAGGTGGAAGAGTAAAAAGAAGACACAGACTTTCCTCTGGCTTTTGCACATTTGCCCACAGGATGCATGCATACACACAAAGAAAGAAAGAAAGGAAAGAAAGGAAAGAAAGAAAGAAAGGAAAGGAAAGGAAAGGAAAGGAAAGGAAAGGAAGGAAGGAAGGAAGGAAGGAAGGAAGGAGAGAAGGAAGAAAAGAGAAGAGAAGAGAGACAGATGGGGAGAGGGAGGGAGGGGAAGGGAGGGAAAGGGAGGTGAGTAGGGGGAGGAGATGGAGGGAAGAAAGGAAGGAAAGGGAAAGTGAGAAAGGGAGGGAGGGAGGGAAGAAGGGAAAGAGGAGGGAAGAGGAAAAAAAATTCTTAGTGAAACATGCGCCACTACTCATTTTTGCAGAGTATATGAGTTAATAGTTTCTTCTTTTTATCTTTTTAAGAATGGTTTCTAGGGGTTGGAGAGATGGTTTGGCGTCAAGACACTTGCCTGCAAAGCCAGATGTGCAAAGTGGCACATGCATCTGGAGTCCTGAGCTACATTTCCAGCCCTGGTAATAAAAGTCATATTAATCTCCAACCTCAATGTAGTGAGATATTACCTTCATAAAAGGTAATTTCATTCTTCTGATAACTATTTTTTTCATAATTTCATCACCAAGTAATTTTGACAATTTCTCTTTCATATTATGTAAGCACCTAGAAATCCAAAGATATTTAACATCTGGCCCTTTACAGAAGGCATTTGTTGACCCCTGCTCTAGATTCATGAAATATTTCTTAAGTCCCTCTAAATCTCTTGTACATTTGAGGTGACAGCTTCATAAGCTTGTATATTTTACTGCCTCATTTTCTTTTTCACTCAGGCTTGAGAGAAAGTCTCCACTACTGATCTTGACTGAATCTACTTGGTCTTTTTAAATGATAAAGACCATGTCAGCATACATCTTCCTTCAGAGTACACATCTCCAGATGTGCTGATAGATTCAGGCAGATACACTTACTTAAAAACTTCTTACTTTCCCTACGTCCATATGATTTTTAATTCCGTTTTCTATACATGGTATTCTGGTCAGCTCCAAGTTGTTGGGATGAACATCCAGCCAGATACAGCTTAAGGGAGGAAGGGGTTTATTTTAGCTTGCAAACTTCAGGAGAAACATCATCAATGGCAGAAACAGCTGGCTCCCTTTCATAGACCCAAGCAGAGAGACATCAACAGCCAGCACAAGCAAGAACATGAACCACCAGAGTTCAAACTGCTCTTTCCACATCTTTGAACTGGAATCAAGATCCATCCCCAAATATACCTGAGGCAAGACCCCAAGGATCCGCTCCTGGTGAAACCCGCCTCCAGCAGGCTGCTAGAGACTTGAGCAGTCTGAGGCTATGGGGGGCATACATTCACATGCAAACCATCACACGTGTTTTAATTCTATGTCTTTATTATTATTATTTTAGTGACTTAAATTTACAGGTACCAATTTTGATACAGCACTTTCAAACAAATACAGTCTGCATAATTTAAAAGTCTGTGATAATTTAATGAATTACATGAATTATGAAAGTCATCTATGGTCTTTAATTTTTTTTAATTTATTCATTTATTTGCAAGCAGAGAGACAACAGCAAGCAGATAGACAGATAGAATGGGTGTACCAAGGTCTCTAGCCACTGTAAATGAACTCCAGACGCATGCACTGCTTTGTGCGTCTGGCTCTATGGGGGGAACTAAGAAATCGATCCCAGGGTGTTGGGCTTTGCAGCCAAGTGCCTTAACTACTGAGCCATCTCTCTAGACCCAAATCATTGTAATTTTTAAACATCTAAATCTATCAATTTTCATAAAAGATATACTGAGACTTCCTGTTAATGAAAAGGAATTAGTTGCTTTGTGTTTTTTTTTTTTAATTTGGCTATAATAACTGTTCCACATGTCTTATTTCTGGCATTATTTAAAACTATAACACAGAGCCCTACACCCAATGATTAACAACAATACAGAACAATAATATGCATGAAAAGAAATTTCAATCTGTAGTTAGAAATAATTCACCCACATAAACCAGGCATGGTGGCGTGGCGCACGCTTTTAATCCCAGCACTCGGGAGGCAGAGGTAGGAGGATCACCATGAGTTCAAGGCCACCGTGAGACTACATAGTGAATTCTAGGTCAGCCTGGACTAGAGCAAGATCCTACCTCGAAAAACCAAAAAAAAAAAAAAAAAAAAAAAAAAAAAAAAAAAAAAAAAAAAAAAAAAAAAAAAAAAAAAAAAAAAAAAAAAAAAAAAAAAAAAAAAAAAAAAAAAAAAAAAAAGAAAGAAAAAGAAAAAGAAATAATTTACCCACATTTTTAAATACCTAAGATATTGAAAGCTATTTCTTTCCTTAAAATCAGTTATAAGTTCAAAAAGAGTTACTATGAAAATAATAATTACATTATTAATTAGTGAAAAATCAATCTGAGAAAAACTTACCATCATGGGAAAAACTACTGCAGCAGCAGAAGCTTTGATCACCCACAGCAGGACCAGGCAGGTCAGCTGAACCACAGTGAACACATGCACCTTCCACAGAGGCACATAGCGGAGGTAGATGAGGTCGGGCTGGTGCTTGGCAGGCATTCCAAATAATTTTATTCGGTCAAAAAACTGTATAGGAAGGAGAAGAAGATAATTCATCAACACAAATCACACCTGCCATTTAATTATTTAATTATGCTCAACCTTTGTGTGTGGGCTTTGTGTGTTAAATGTAAACTATAACTTCTTAATATGTTCTGATAATATAGAAAACTGCTTTCACAAAGAACCTCTCGATCCAAGGAGAAATATCAAGCCAGCCAGGTAGTCCTGCAATCCCAGCACTCATGGGACTGGGACAAGAGGTCAGTCTGGGCTGCACAGGGAGGCCTCAGTCTTTAAATAAAATAAAAAACAAGGCGATCAAGTCAATGGCAATCATCTGAAATACTGGACTTGATCAGAAAATTCAAGACAAAATGCTTCATTTTAACGGATTAAAATATTTTGATAAATTCTGTATAACCCAATCTCTTCAAACTTTTCTATCATGCACAATTACAGAAGAATGAACTTCTAAGGCTTCTCCAAATTTAACAACACTAATTTAATTGAAATGGCTTAAAATTGCCAATTAACTCTGGATTGGATTTCACTAAAATTGGGACAAATGTAAGTCTTGGTAGGTTGTTTTCCAAGAAGTATAAGAATAACAAAGTCACTGGATCTCTAACACTGACTCCATAGCTTACTTACCTAATTAACTTTTGTTTGAGTACCACTGCCACTGTGTCTTGGTTTAGAAAATGAGGAATTCCTCCCAACCACTATTTTGAGAAACACAAAAAATAACCTATATGCTTATACATTATACTATGCTGACCAAGCAGCAGGTATCACTACTTTTATAGGAAACTGATTTGTTTTTCTGTTTTTTATAAAACTTTATTTTTTGGTAAATAGAAAGTGAGAGAGAGGAAATGAGCATGCCAGGGCCTCTTGCTACTGCAAATAAACTCCAGATGAATTTGTGCATCTGGCTTTATGTGAACACTGGGGAATCAACTCCAAGCCCTCAGGCTTTGCAAGCAAGCACTTAAGTATTGAGCCATCTCTCCAGCCCCCAATTGTTTCTTTTTCAATGCTGAAACTGCTTCTTTAGCAAGTTAGAAAAAGCCCCCTTTCCCACTGCAGCCCTTTTAATCCTCCCTTTCACTACACATGTCTTTACTGAAAGGTTGGGTGGCCTTTTATTGACTGAAATTAAAAACAGGTGAGTGCGTGACCTCCCTATTTGGGAGAAATGTGCAGTTAGTCAATAATCATTGGGCAAATGTGGATTGAAGGTTACTAGACAGAAAGTTAACTAATCTTCAAAATATCTGCATTGAGAAGAAAGCACTGGGAAGGTTCAGGCAGCCCCATAGACCCCCCTCCACTTGAGTGGGAGGTGTCTCCAGCCAGAGCGCAAACCTAGAAGCAAAAACTGATTGGTCAGGCATAGACCAATCAGCTGTCTCTCTGACTTACCTGGGGGAACTCTTAAAAAGCTTCACTAAAACAAAGGCCAGTCTCTTCCTCACAGGGCAGGCCAACAGAAGGACCTCTGAAGTTCCAGAGCATGGGTAAGGTGCCCCCTAGGCTGTGATGGTGGGGGAGGGGACTTGGGGCTCTTTCCCACATGAACCTTTCTTTCTCATGATGGGAGCCCTCTGATATCTTTCCTTCTTCTGTTTGTTTGACTTACCAACAGAGATTTTGCTAAAACCTCTCCCATGTTTTCTCCCCACACTGGTGGCTAGAGAATTCAGTAACTCCCCATGTTCCCTTAAATAATAAAGTCTCCCACTATACCTTAATAGCTTGTTGTCTATGATTTTAATTCTTTAACTCTGTAGACAAGAATTTGGGTATTCCTTAAATTTGTGAGTGCACTGGAATTTTTGCTGGGCATTATCTAAATTCTAACCCCCAGCTCACCCCGTTTCAGCACTACTACCACTAAAAACAATTTCTGCAAATTTAAAGTATCTCTGTGATTTTCTACAAAAATCATTCAATACTTGCCTGTATTCCCTTTAATGATGAAACTCCCATATAAAGGAAAACACCATATAGGACTGGCATTGGGATAAACTGTAAATAAAATTACCACAATTATTCTCATGCTAATGAAATAACACAATAATGAGCACACAGAAACATAAGTGATGAATAATTATGACAGAATTCATTGATGAGGATTTGAACCAACATTCCTGGAGGAAACAAAATGCTAAAAACAAGTTTATTGTTATGCAAGCCCTCGAGAAATAGCTGATGTACGGGCTCTAAAAAGGACACTGCATGCAGTCTGACAGGTTGGCTTAAAGCCCAGTTAACTTACTAAATAAAACTTAGCTTTTCTGTGCTTCAGTTTCTATATCAAATTGCTAAATCATTTAAACTACTTCCAACACATAAAACACCAAATTAACTAGCACATCTTAAGTCACTTAAAAAAAAAAAAAGTCATTATTGCCATGAACACATCCCAAGCACCATACTGTGGAGCACCATTTACTAATAAAGTCCTTAAAACTTTGGCAGCAATGGAGACTCCAAAATAGGCCATGACTTCAACCTGGCCCATGGCAGGCCTTCCACAGTAAAGCCTGGCCATGAATAGACCCATAAATTTACTCAAAACCACATCTGGCCCTCTAAGCAAGAGAGAGTCCTAAAAGGAAAAAGAGACTCAAACAGCTACAATGGAAAATTGCAGTCATGACACTGAAGCTAATCAACATACAATCTTTTCTACGGATCCTGGCACAAAATGGATCTAATCAATATCTTGGGCAACTCTAAAAAGTATTTTATAAAAAAAAAAAAAAACAACAACTTTAAAGTGCTTGAAAAGAACAGTAAGAATGAAAGTTTCCTAGAAATTCATTTAATTATTAAAATTATTTTTGTAATAACAGACTCTCCTCCTCCCCTCATTATTAAGGAATAATTCCACCATTTTCCACATCATTATACTGGTCTCATCAAAAGTATTGCTCTCTTGGGTTGGAGAGATAGCTCAGCAGTTTAGGCACTTGCTTGCAAAGCCTAAAGGCCTGGGTTCAATTCCCCAGTACCTATGTAAAGCCAGATAAACAAAGGGGCGTATGCATCTGGAGTTAATTTACAGAGGCAGGAGGCTCTGGTGCATGCTCTCCCTCTCTCCCTCCCTCCTCTTCTCTCCTCTCCTTGCAAATAAAAATTTTTTTTAAATATTGCTCTCAAGGCTCGGGAGATTGCTCAGTGGCTCAACATGCTTGCTTGCAAAGCCTACTGGCCCAAATTTGATTTCCCAGTGCCCACCTAAAGCCAGATACACAAAACGAAACATGCTTCTGCAGCAGCAAGAGGTCCTGGTGTGCCCATGCTCTCTCTCAAATAAATGAAAACATTTTTTAAAAAAGTATTGCTCTCAGGCTAGAGAGATGACTCAGCGGTTGAGGCACATTGAATTCAAGTTAGGATCCATATATATGAGAGAAAGTATGACATTGTTGTTTTTCAGGGTTTGGCTTAATATAATTCTTTCCAATTTCGTCTGTTGTCTTATAAATTTCACAACTTCATTTTTCTTTACAGCTGGGTAAGACTCCATCGTATAGATGTGACACATTTTTATTACCCAGTCCTCAATTGATGGCGACTTAGGTTGATTCTATTTACTAGCTATTGTGAATAGAGCACAGTAATTCACATGGATGTGCATGGATTATCTGCGATAGGATAGTGTCTTTTGGGAATATGTCCAAGGGTAGTATAGATTTTCCTATGATAGTTCAAAAAGCTAAAATGTTTTGAGAAACCACCACACTGATTTCCAGAGTGGCTCTGCCAGTTTAAACTCCCCCAACAATGACTAAGAAAGTTCCTTTCTCCCCATCAGCTCATTGACATTTGTCGCATTAGTTCTCCTGATGGCAGCCACTCTGGCTAGGGTGAGATGAAATCTGAAGTGGCTCTAAATTTCATTTCCTGCGTGTGGGCAATGACTCAAGACAGGAGCGCACAAGTGGGCACCCGAGTGATGGGATGGATGCAGGGAAGGGCAGCAGGAAGCATGTTAGCAGGAAAGCCTCCTCACAAGGAGAGGGGGAGGAGAAGAGAAACAAGAGTGTTTGAAAGCGCCACAATTCTTTGCATTTGTAAGAAATAAGAAATCAATGTTAAAAATGAAAAAGAAAAATTAGACACCGGACTTCTAATTAACAAATCTGGTTTCTAGAGAACAATGACGCAGGGTTTAAGATTCAACATTATTTCCAACCTAGAAATGGATATGGATCCAATGTTGGGGGAGACAAAGGCTTCTGGAAACCCAGGGGACATGAACATGTCACTTATGGCAATAAGGCAGAATAGAAAGACATGGGAAATAAAAAGGGACAGGCTGCTTCTGAACTGATCCGCTTTGACTGCTGAGAAGACAGGGGACTGCAGATTTCAGAAGTCAAATGGCCTATCAGGAGAACACTGAATCTTTAGTACCCTTCTCTAGTTCCTAGGTCTGGACAGCAGCCTCCATAAACTCTAACTTTTACCCTTGTTGCAAGTTACACTCTAAACCATGTTAGACAGAAGGAAGGGGTGGTTTCCTAACAAACTTTAGGGATATAACTTGACAATCATCAAAATGTACATACAGATAATGCTAGACAATTCCATACTCTGTGGCCAACAGCAAGGAGCCAAGGGCACGTGGGTATGTCTTACTTTCTGTCCCCTCAGCACCTTTGATTTTTGAAAAAGCCCACATATGTGCTTTGCCTTTTCTCTTTCTTGAGCAATTTTTTTTCTACTTTTTAGTAAGTCTCTAACTTTGCTTCATAAATAAATCAGCTCTTCTCAAAATTCTAATCTGTGTTGTGGATTTCACCTGGGCAGAGATCTCTCAAAAGGGAACTCCCTCAAGCTGATGAGAGACAGACTGGATGTGGTCCAACAGATCTTTACACCTCCATCCTGTTGTCACTGACAGTACTACACATAAAAAAAAAAGTTCGTTTAACAATGCCAAAAAAAAAAATGAATGCAAGAAAGGGGGTTAACAGCTAAGGATACAGCTCAGAGATACAGTGCTGGCCCAAGCACAAGTCCCTGGGTTCCATCTCTAGCACCAAAAGAAAATGGAAACAAACACACAGAGAGACGAAAGGAAAGGGGCACCTGCAGCACAGTTCTCAGAAGGAAAGCAAATGAATAAGGAAACTTGTTGGGTCTTGATAATACTAGTAGCAGGGATTTAGCAGAACAAGATGTACTTCTACCACCACGCTTGTCAGTCACTCATAAGCAAATATTTAGATCAAGACAACTCTATGTATTGCCTGGTAAACATGGAAAGCTTACTGTAATTATAGTACAGAAAGTACATGTTAGAATCTTTATGCTACACTGAGAAAGTATAATCCAATGAAAGACAGTGGTGGAAGGAGAGAGAAAATAGCATGTTGAAATCAGTATGAAAAACAGCATTTTTGGCAGAGTTCTCAATTCTTTTTGTTTCAAGATCGATTTACACTCTTCTTACCTCTCCAAATATTTTTAAATGGGTTATGTATTTTCATGGCAAAACAACGAGAACCTGTCTCAAAAGAAGCTGGAAGGAGAAAACCAATGCCCTGAAGTAGCCCGCTCATCTGCACATATGAGCCATGGAACACATGTGCACACAATCATTAAAATAACAAAAATAAATAACCTAAAACTATGATGTCAACAAACAGAATAACTTTTAAATTTTATTTTAATTGTTCACTTTACAGCTCTCTGCATTAATGTTTGTGTTTACATGTAGCATTTAATTCATTAGAAATCTTAGAAACCACTTACAACTCTGATGGGCCCTGATCTCTAAAGGACTGCACAAACATTTCCCTTGTCCCCAAGCACCTTTAAAACACTGACTATGCTACAACTGCCCATTTACCTAGCACTTTCACCACAGAAGTTGAGCTCCTGAAGGTAGATACCACAGACACTCAGTATGTCAAGTTGCTGGTAGAAAGTCCATGAGGAAAACAAGGGAATTCCAAAATTTTAAAAAGTTAATGTGCATACAAAATCTAAACCTCTTCCCTTAATGGACTTGTGGTTTGAGTTTTTATTCAACTATTTTCAATGAAAACTGATTTGGGCATGTTGAATAGAAAGCTTCAGATTAGATATTTAGCTACATATGCTACATAGTTTTTTTTTTTTAAATGACTACATTCTATAGGATGCACAGAGTAAAATCTTCTTATGAGGAGACAGTATCTAACATACAGTACAACACCTACCATGCTTCACTCATAATATTAGTTGACTGTACTGGGCTTTCTAGTAGCTAGTGTTTTTGTTTTACTCAGTATTAACAAAGGATAAAGTTAGCTGGGTGTGGTGGTGAATGCCTTTAATCCCAGCACAATAGGTAGGAGAATCGCCATGAGCTAAGAGGCACCCTGAGATGACAAAATGAATTCATAGTGAATTCAAGGTCAGCCTGCGCTAGAGACCCTACCTTGAAAACCCAAAAAGAATAAAGTTCATTAATAAAGCTTTTTATATTTTGGTTACATAACTATTTTTCACCCATTTTTCAATATGACTTCATCTACTAGGCCTACAAAATTCTCCTTTCAAATAATAACTAAGCACTCACTGATTTGCTCGTTAACAAGCTATAGTCTTCAGTACTTTTTTTTGCATCTTTTAAAAAAAATACAAGTACCTACTGCTAAAAAGATTAGTATATTAAAAACTCTATCAAATATGTCCAACATTATAGAGAAAACTGATTTTATACATTCATGTATATTTCAGTATTCATTTACATGCAACTAGGTATATATAACAAGACTTTAAAACATTACAATGAAAAGATTTTACCTTTAGTACTGAAGTCATAAACACAGAAAGGCCCATGAGGATAAAAATCATTAGCCCAGTAACTCGTTGTTCACGAATTCCTAAAAACTTGGGCTGCTCCCCTGGAGCAGAACATTCAGATTCAACTTTTAAGCTGTTGACATGACTTATGGACAACACTGTGGCAGCCACGAACCACGGCAGACCCATGATAGAGCAGACTCCCAGCATGACACCAACCATGAGCAAGTCAAGGTGATAGCCAGCTCCTTTCTGAAAGAGGCACAAACATTTCTAAGTCTGAATTGCTCTTCATGCTAAAACTCTGTATGTACTACTATCATAGAGGGGAGAAACTCATTTTCATCTTACATCTTTTGATGTTTTAACTATTATGCAAACACCTCAAATCCTTTAAAAAAAAAAGTCTTTCAGAATTACCTTCAACTTGTGCTCCTTTCTGTTTATGATTACAGCTGTAATTTGTTGATCCATAAAAATGAGAATGGTACAAAGCAGAGCTGGAATAGCAGCAATCAATAAGGTCCACCAAGGATTAACATTTCCCAATGGGCTTATGATCCAGCCCCTATCTGGCTTAGTAGGCTGTGAAAAATTATATAAAGACAAAAGGTTCATGTCTCCATTGCATTCAATTTCCAAAAAAAACACAGTAAGTCTCTTCCAAGAAATGTCAAGGTACAAAAAGCAACAGAATTAAATCTAGGATGTATGGTGATTTATTTGCTAAGATAGCATGCCACTTGTCATGAGACTTGCCCACTCTTTCCATGTAAGGTGCAATCTATTTTCCTTTCCCTTGATCCTGGAGTACAAAGTAATGCAGCGTCTTCAAGTCTCACCCTCTCATAGTCCTGAGGTGACTTAATGACGAGACAATGGACAAGCAGAGAAGAGCAAGATCACATTGCAGCTGTTTCAACCCTCAGCTACCACTGCAGGCCCACAGATGAGGCCAGACAAAGCCACCAGGTAACTATGGCAATGTGACAGATGTGAGACACCAAGACTTGACTACTGCTCACATGAGCCTCAGAGCCCAGCTACCATGGAATTATGGACCAGGAGGGTTGTTGTTTGATGATTATGGTTACTCTTATTTTGAAACAGGATCTTAAGTAGCCCAAACTAGCCTCCAACTCCCAGTTCTGGTACATGTACAATGCCTGGCTTAGAAACTGTTCTCTAGAGGTTTGTCATGCAAAGGCAAGTGAATCAGAGTGTCATTGGAGCATGACTCAGTCTCTCTCTAGGACCAACTTCCAAGGTTAGGTTCCTGTCACTAATGGTCATGGCAAGCCAGTGTCAAGATAGAACTGCCTTCAGGATACTAGCAAATATTGGCAAAAATACGGCACCTTCTGGATACTAACACAGTTCAATGTTGTAAAAGGAAATTTAAAAGATATGAGTAGGCCAAGAAGAGCTTAGTCCTTTGGAGAACACTGGATGTATTAAATTTAAACCTATGTTGTTGTTACCTAGACTTAATACTAAGTGTTTGCTTCATGAAAACATTTGTCAACATAAAAAGGAAATTTTCAACTGCAGCTCAATAATCGAGTGCTTGCCAACAATCACAGGGTCCTGCGTTCAAGGCCCTAAATTCAGGTACTCCAATCTTGATGTATATATATGTGAAGCTGCTTCACATACAATAGTGTTTGTAAAAAAAATTCTTTTATAGTATGCATTTCTTCTTAAGAATTCCTAGATTTGTTTTTCCTAGTGTCTTTTATGCTTCTTAAAATTAATCTGATTCTGAGCGCCATAACACTAAGTGAATAACAAGAAGATGGCAATGGACCAGGATTATTAAAAAGTGTACAAGTTTTCAAAATTTTAAAGTATATCCTTAACAAAAAAATCCATCAATTATTCCATAGTCATTTACATGTCCTATCAGAATTAAAGGCTAACCAACATGGTAGATATCATAAAGTGTGGAGGTTTTCTAATTATTGCTGGTGGACCATTTTCCATCCATGTATTCTCCTTCGGGGACCTCTGGTTTTAAAAATAAAGTTATTTTTTATCCCAATGAAAAATAAAATAGACTAAAATGATCATCATTGTGTCTTATAATTTTGATCCCCTTTAAAAACTACATCTACCTTTAAAAGAAGTCATATGAGGTGCAGGGAACACTGTGGAAGAGAAGGCAGAAAGACTGTAAGAGCCACAGTATGGGAAGGGCCATTCTGAGGCACTGTCCCCTGACAGAGACTGGTTGGTGCATTCATGACCCCACAGCAAATACCTTTAACTTCACTGAGGAGGGCCCTTAAGGGGATAAAGTGAGTGAGAGGAAAAACAATAACCCAGTGGAAATATGACCAATATGCAGTATGTTATTACTGTGAAGTTCACAAGTAATAAAAATAAATTTTTTTAAAGAGTGTCTAGTTGCAAAAAAGAAGGAGTTCAGTGAAGGGAATGGGTTAGGGAAGACAAAAGAAAGTATAGGAGGGAATTATGATCAAATTACATTATCTTCATGTATGAAATATATATATTTATATATGCATTGACATGATGCAAACATGCATGCTCTTTTCAACATATAATCATAAACAGAAAGGGAAGAAAACAGATCCAGAAAGAACACAACTAACACCTGGCACCCGAACAATGTACGTGGGAACAGTCAGAGGCACCAATCGTAACTTTAGACTTCCCCAAATCTAATAGCCTCCTGAAGCCTTACCAATTATAATAAGAATAGTCAATTAACATATTTAATATATTATATTATATGCAATGAGAGTATGTGAGAAGGGCCAAAGGTCACTCTTGAGTGATGCCATCTGCTGGAGGAACATTGCCTGCATGCAAATAGCAATGTCCGGGTCACCCATGCAACTCCTACAGCACAGAATCGAGCAGAGGCACTAGGCAGAGGGCACAGAACTCATACAGCAGTACTGAGCCTGCTGAGGCTCACAGGAAGCAGCCATGTGTACCATAGCTCCTCTTCACTGTTACCTTCTCTCCACTATGAAGGTACCAGGTATAAGCTAGGTGCAAGCTGTCCTAAATTCTCATTGCTATAACAGGTTTCTGTTTATAGTAATACATGGTAAAATAGGTCTACACATCTACACGTCACTTATTCATGACATTATCTTGCTCTTGATTTTTTTTTCAACTTACGTCTAAAAGACTTTTTTCAAATTGGTGCAAATCCTACCCCCCCAAATCAGCATATAAGAAAATCTACACAGATCCAATCCATGTTCAGGAATCATTTGAATAAAAGCCTTCCAGGGAAAGTGAAACATCTGCCTGCAGGATGCACTAAATACCATTTTTCTTGCAAAAAAAATATCAGATTTCTTGGGCTGGAGAGATGGCTCAGCGGTTAAGGTGCTTGCCTCCAGTGCCTAAGGCCCTGGGTTCAATTCTCCAGGACCCACATAAGCCAGACCCACAAGGTGGTGGCCCTGGTGCGCTCTCTCCCTCTCTCTCTCTCCCTCTCTCTCTCTCTCCCTCTCTCTCTCTCTCTCTCTCTCTCTCTCTCTCTCTGTATCTCTCTTCTTGCCAATGAATAAATTTTTTTTAAATATTAAAAAATATATATCAGATTTCTTGTGATCCCGCTACAAATGTTACACAAATAAACTACCTTTCTAAGGTCTCCTCCCCACTTCTATAAATTCAGTTTGCATTAATCTTAATAAAAGAATAAAGAATGTTTCTTTTTCCCTGTCCTCCCATAAAGGCAATAATCAACATTCTGATGGACTAGCTTTGGTACTTTTCCCAGGATGCATTCACTTGTCCCTTTTTTATATATGAGAAAGATATTTTTCCTTTCAAAGCATCAGCTCTTCAGAGAATACAGACATTTTTAAAATAACTACTAAGGATGAAACACCTCACTGTAAGTAGTATGGGCCAAGGAACAAAACCACTTGTTTCAATACTTACCTTAAATTTTTCAGGAACTTGAAGTTTAGGAGAAGGAACTCCTACAAGGTAGTCAATAGCAACCATTATTACTATTGTGAGAAACACAGCAAAATCACTGATTGTCGACCGCACCTACATTAGAGGGATTATATTACTATAAATGCATAAATATTTTTGTCCTTTCTGAACAATTCATGTCTTTTTAAAAGAATGACCTGAAACATGTCATTAAAATATATGAATAACATTTTTAATAACTGACAGTATTACTAGGAACATATGCAACCAATTCTCCCCCAAAGTAAGAAATAAGTCATAACTCACTGACCATTTCTCATAGTGCCATCATTTCCTCCCTGTAAACTCAGACAAATAACATACAACTTTTACCACAGTTTAACTATTTGGCATAAAGTTTTAACCTTAAATAATATATTGTTGTTTTGACGTAAACCAAGAAAACAAAAACTAAAAACAAGAAAATTACCAAAATTCTAACCTTGGTAGGAAAATAACGCTTGGTCTTAAACTGCTTGAGGAATGAAGACAGAAAAAATGTTGTGAAAAACAAGATGACACACCAGAAGAAAACATCTGGAATGTAAGGTCCGTGAGGACCACAAGCTGATCCTATGAACACACCATGGTAGGCTTTACACTTCTGGAATGAGAAGATGGGGAGAAATGAAGATTTTCAAGTGTGCATCAAACTATTCCCAAACTTTATTGACTCAAATTTGTGCTTCACTCAGACAATTACTGCTAAATCAATTAGACCATGTCAATCAGAGATGTATTAACTGTAATGTGTTTCCTCTGCATTCTAGTAGAAATGTAACTTGCCTTTCTTTTATTTCTGTACAGGTGGTTTAAAAAAAGCTCACAGAAAATTACTAGTATGTTCTGTTACAGTACTGAGTAAAAGATAGAATACTACCTTAATAACAACTGAAGCCAGGCATGGTAATGCATATCTTTAATACTAGAACATAACAGAGACAGGAGGATCAGGAGTTCAAGGCCAACCTCCACTACACAGGGAGGCTGACTCTAACCTGGGCTACATAAGAACCTATCTCAAACCAAAAAAAAATGACAATCAGAATTAGCACTTCTGAATTGACTTGAGACCATGGATTGAAAACTTCATCCTTCATAAGCATTAAAGTGGTTATTAAAATAACATTTCTATTAACAATACACCATTATAAGACAACTATAGAAATCATTCTAGGAGAAGAAAATAACTAAATGGAAACTAGAACTATTTTTTTCCTTATTAGTATATTCCAAATAATCGTAACTCATTTTAATAAAAAACAAACAAAAACTACTTGCGGGTTTACCAAAGAAAACAAAAGCTCCATTGTTTTCAGTATAAATGTGCTGAGATTAGTAAACCTAATCTATTTCAGCGATCATAGGATGAAATGCTACAATAAAACAAAACCTAACATGGTTTTTCTTTCCTCTGGTGCTGGGGAATGATGCCTGTGCTCCCACAAGCTGCCCCAGCCTCTCACACAGCCCCTCTAGATACCAAAAACACACACAGTGAAAATCAACAGCAATCACATGTAGGCATCTTCCCACTGTGAAATCAATTCTTTAAAAAAAAAAAATCACTTGAGAGTTTTAATTCACTAAACCACTTCCATAACAAAAAAGGCTTTTTAAATACAAACTAGCAAACTGATTGTTCATGATTTATTAGCAATTTCCAGAAATGTTATCCATATGCACTGTTCACTTCGGAAGCTAGTAGTCATGAGGCAAATGGGCATTTACAGTATATCTGCACAACCAAACTTTTGTGATTATGTGCCTACTGTACATTGGATAGCATAAACAATTGCCAATGGTGTAAAATTCCAACAATCTCTTTCAAATTTTATAGTAAGGGGGTATATATCACTTTAAGTGATAACAAGATGATGTGAAGTCACATGATACAAAAGGACCTGAGAAGTTTGGTTTTGATTCTGAATGCTAGCATTACTTTACATTTTACTATGTCTAACACTGACCTTATATTGCTTATGTACTCAGTATTAGGGAAATGTGAGAAAAATATTTCCCAACATACTAAAGTGATTGTAGTGGTTGGTATTCAGAACACAGTACAAGCCGAGCGTGGTGTGCACGCCTTTAATCCCAGCACTCGGGAGGCAGAGAGAGGTAGGAGGATCACCATGAGTTCAAGGCCACCCTGAGACTACACAGTGAATTCCAGGTCAGCCTGGACTAGAGCGAGACCCTACCTCGGAAAAAAAAAAAAAAAAAAGAACACAGTACACGTTAGTAACACATTTTTGTCCTTTTTCCTTCCAGTTCGTAGTTCTGTTTTTTAATTTTTATTTATTTATTTATTTGAGAGGGGAAGACAGAGGCAAGACAGACAGAAAAAGGCATAGAGAGAGAGAATGGGTGCACAAGGGCCTCCTGACACTGCAAAGGATCTCCAGGCACACTTTGAGCATCTGGCTGTACATGAGTGCTATGGAATCAAACCCAGACCAGCACAGTTTGCAAAGGAGCACGTTAACCACCGCGTTCTCTTTCCAGCCCCCAAGTTTTAGTTTTTGAATTCGACTAACTTCTACAAGGCTCACCACTCACATAGGGTTGTTCTGTAACATGGTCTAACACTGCAGTAAGTCCAGGCTATCTGAAGCTCACAGCAACCTTCCTGCCTCCGTGCTGAGATCACAGGTATTAACCATCACACCAAGCTAGCTCATTCTGTCTTGGCAGTGAAATATAGCCGATTTCTATCTCCCATATGCTTCATTGTTTTCAATCTAATTCCCAGTTGTGATGCCCACAAAAGCGTAAAGACTCCTTAGCTAAAGCCATGTTCAGGGCTAGTGCTCAGTGGAAGAGCATTTACATAGCATGTCGCAAGGCCCTTAGTTCAATTCCTAGTACTGAAAAAATAAACAAATTAAAATAAATGAATAAAGCACTACATTCTGAAAGCAAACTATATATCCATTAATTAAAAAGAAAAGTTAAGTAAGCTACAGAAAGCTGGACGTGGAAGCTCATACTTATAATCCTAGTACTCAGGGAACTGATATATATGCAAGATTGCCCAGAGTCCCAGGTCAGCCTGTACTACAGTGTAAAACTGTTTCAAAAATAAGAAAAGAAAAAGTTCAAGAACCAGATTTCTATATTTACAAAACCCTTTGCTCCCTACTATACTTACTGAAACAGTGAGGTTTCCCCAGGAAATGTTGTGTGTCGTTATGTTCTCTCTCTTCCACAGCTCTACAGTTTCATTGCTAGCATTAGAAGGCTCGGCACATATACATCTGAGAAATTAAGAGTAGGATATACTTTTAAGATCCTACATTTTATGTTCATATTTTTCTAAATCAGTTTCACAATGTGGCATCTGTTAACTTCTAATGTTCTTTCCATGTAGCAAAGCCTGGAGAGAAGAAAGTGAAGTGAGGCAGGAGGACTGCCAGGAGTACAGCTACACAGGGTTCCAGCCGCCAGGACGACATGGAAAAGACATCAGAAACAACAAAATGCAGTAAGGCTTGAGAGACAGAAATAAAACATAGAAATATCAGTAAACAGTTTACTTAATAACCTCTGGCTAGATATATCCATCCAAAGGGATACATTGTCTTAAAATATTTAGGACACCACCATGCTTAGACAATTAACTCTTTATTTCCTCAAGCTCCACAGTACTTATGGCTATCTCATATTCTCCCAGCAACACAGGAAGCATTTTCAATAAAAGTCACAACACCATTAACTCTATGATCTCTAACAAGCCTTCTTTCTCATGCCTCCTCTCTATAGATGTTAAACTCATTCTTTGTTGAGAGTGGTGGTACAGTTTATAATCCTATCAGTTGAAAGTAGAAGCAGGAAGATCAAGAGTTCAAGATCATCCTAGGCTACATAGCTAAACTGATTTTCTTTAATCCACTTAATTTTTTTTTATTTTTTTCATTTGAGTGTGAGTGTGTGTGTGTGTGTGTGGAGGGGAGTCTCTTATTGGTGCCAACAAATGCCTGTCCAGCTTTACATGTTTGGCTGGGGAATTGAACCCTGACCTTGCCAGCAGAGGTTTGCAAGCAAGCACTTTAAATAACAGCCATCTCCCCAGGCACATTTTTTTCCCTTGTTGTGTTAAACATGAACAAGAACACAGGCATGATAGGTAAACTCTCTACCATTGACCTCCAATCCCCAACCCCTGACTCATTCTTCAATAAATATTTATTGAGGTTTTCATCAGGAAAGAACTAAAAAAATTTTAAGATCAGAGAGTTAAGTCCATAACCAAAAGTTGATATATACATAAGCAAAGAAACCTCTACAAGTGAACTTAAAAATGAAAGTAAACATCAGGCATGGTGGTGGACTCCTTTAATCCCAGTACTCGGGAGACAGAGGTAGGAGGATGACCAAGAGTTTGAGGCACTCTGACACTACATAGTGAATTCCAGGTCAGCCCAGGCTAGAGTGAAATCCTACCTCGAAAAAACAAAAACAGAAAAGAAAGAAATGGGGGAAGGGAGAGAGGGAGGGAGGGAGGGAGAGGGGAGGGAGGGGGAAAAGAGGGAAGGGGAAGGAAGAGGAGGAGGGGGAGGGAAAGGGAGGGGGAGAGAAAGAAAGGAAGGAAAAAGAAAAGAAAGAAAGAAAATTGTTGGAGATATACTCAGCACTTAAGGGCACTTGCTTGAAAAGCCTGCCAACCTGGGCTCAATTCCCCAGTACCCCCATTTAAAGCCAGATGTGTAAAGTGGTACACGTGTCTGGAGTTCATCTGCAGCAGCAGGGGGCACGGCATGGCCTTGCCCTCTCTCTCTTTCTCTCTATAAACAAACAAACAAACAAACAAAGTTTAAAGTGAAAAGTAGAAACAAATATGGGAAGAGATTTTAAGAGCAAGGTGGGATTAAAGTCCACTCTGGCACTACTGTTTCCTAACTCACTGATCTATAAGATAAATTTCACCAAGGCATCTTCATCTCCTAAAGGGGATTTTTGAGATTAATATAGAAAATGAATGAGGCAAGCCTGTAAGATGAACAATGAACTTCAATGAACAAAACTGAAAGAACTTGATTAACTATAATTATATCCATTGAACACTTTGACAAAATTTTATCTGAAACAAGTATGTCAACTACTCTATGGCCAGATGGGTAGGAATACCTAGATATGGAAAGAACCACATCAAAAACTTTTTCTAAAAAATGCTTTCTTTCTCTGAGGTAGGTGGCTATGTGGTCCAGGCTGGCCCCAAATGTGCAGCCATCTTCTTGTCTCGGCTCCCCAGATTAAAAGTGTGTACCACTGTACCCACTCTAAAAAGAAAATATCCATTTTCTTAGGCTCTGACATCTTGGAAAAAATGTATTTTAATATTAGGAAGAAATGGAATCACTTACGAGTAGCTGGTGAGTTCATCTAGGATGTTGTTCATATTAAATGCATATATTTCTCCTAAATGAAAGAGCTTCTCCAAGGCTTCATAGATGAATATGATACAAATGAGAGCCGCAAAAGCCTCCTCAGTGAACCGCGTGATATAACACACAAGGCTGCTCGCATCTGTGGCAACCAAGACAATGCAGAAGAAAGAAGTCCACAGACCAATACTGGTTCTTAACGACAGATAGCAAAGGTTATAATCTCTGTTTAGAAAGTAAAATGGGGACATAATCACCATTTACACCAGAAACTTTGTTATATCAAGCAATAACACAAAAACGGTATATATCAGGAATGACTAGATAAAAGTTCTGTATTTCTCTACTTCACTGAAGATGCCTAGCTATTATGTGAGAAGTTTAAAATGAAAATCTATCAGACAACAAATCATTAGATCTCACATTAGACATCAACTATGTGTAGTATTTAATGATGCACAAACACTTGGGGCTGACTTCCTTCTGTAAATGCAGAATCTGTATGTGTCAGTAAAGCTACCCATGACTGTATCTTTCCATTGCCATACTCTCCTAGTCCACCACCATTACCACAGAAAAGTGTTTTCTCATTAGAAATTTCAAATTTCAAGTCAAGACATTACTGGTCTATGGGAACATACAAAGTCCCAACCAGAATCAGTTTAGTCAATGATAAAGAATTAGAGAAAGAGAGTTACAACAACCAAGTATTCAAAGGATTCTATTGTTTCAGGTTAAAATGTTCAACTGTATTTATGTCATACAAGGAACAGTATTGGCCATGTTTTAGCATTCATGTCCAAAATGCCCACAGCCTAGCCATTGGACATGGACACTGATGCTAATGGCTTCAACCCCTATCCATTACATAGGATTGGATTGACTGTCAAAGCCATCCTGGGCCTTTGACATTCCCTTTACTCTGAGCTTTCCTATGTAAGACTAACCACCAACAAACAGCTCAAAGACACCTTTCTGATTTGGCTTTGCTACACTGAGGACTTTCACTGCTCCTCAAGTGATTGCTTATTAGCACTCAAATCTACACTAATGAAAATTTTTATTTTCCTTATTACTGAGTAGGTATGGTGATGATGGTGGGTCTTGGTAGGGCTAGCCACACAGTAACCCCAAAATATTGAAAACACACACATTATTATATGTGGTTAAACCATATACACATAATTGCAAATACATGAAAGTACATAGGATAATTAAAACTGTTACCTACCTACAAAATTTAAATAAAATTTTTTCAAAAACAAGTACTGGACCTGTGCTCCCCAGTATTGTTAGAGGTTGCCCAGCAAACAATGAATAGGCAATCCCAGTTAGTGATGCTCCAAAAAGAGACTCTATTGCACTCTGTTCAAGGGAAAAACAATGAATAGAAACAGCACATCATAAACAGATCTCTAACTGACATAACAAATGCAAGACATCTAGAAAATACAAAGGCTAACCAAGTAGTTAAAAATATAAAGCTAACACAATATTGCTCTTTAAATTTAAGTCATATGTAGAAAATTGCAAATATATCTCAAATACATTGAGAAAGTTGCTTTTTTGCATATTTATGTGAGCATTTTACAATTACCATTAATTCAAAACTCAATATTACGATACACAAGATGTGAAAAATAATTGGAGAGACACAACTTCTATGGATGTTTTATTTTTTAAGTCTGTGGCAAGTCGAAAGCATATATACTATTTTTAATATTTCTGTATGAATTAGTCCATTTTAAAAATAAACACATCTAATACTCAATATAACAATAAAAATCTTTCAAATAGGTAGTAAACTAACATATGACATCTATTTTTCAAATGGATTTCTTCATTTATTTTTCTTAAAAATTAATTTAACATGATAACCTTAATTGATTTATATAAAAATAGTATCATTACTGGGGGTCAGTCTGTAAAACATTCACAGCAACCATAAATGAACGATTTTATCATTAAAATTTGGCAAAGATAAAATGGGAAAATGAACAACTCAAACAAGTTTTAATGAAAGTTAGGTACACTCATTTTATTCCAATACCGGCATTATATCCTCATTAATTATGTTATTAAACAGTAAATTAGTTACAATGTGTTTTATCACTAGAAAAAGGGTGGGATCAGAAAGAAAAGAGAGATTACTATTTTAAACATTATGGCCAACTAGGGCATGCTATTCGGAAAGGAAAAATCCCAGGATTGGTAGAGATGAAGAAAAGAATCTGTGAGAAGCAATGCTTCTGAGATGAGGCAGCAGAGTGGAGACTAGAGGACTGTGCATTCCTAGGTGCAGAGGGAGCCACGTGGATCTGGCATCTTGACTTCTAGCCCAAGCCTTTGAGAGGTGTGTGTGTGTGTGTGTGTTATGTGTGATGTGTGGTGTGGTGTGTAATAGGGTCTCTTGCTGTTCCAAACGAATGCCTGTCCAGCTTTACGTGAGTGGCTGAAGTATTGAATCCTGGCCAGCAGGCTTGGCAAGAAAGTGTCCTTAATAGCTGAGCAATCTTCCCAGGCCCTGCTTTTCTCATTTTTAAATGGGGGAAATGATAAGTAGGAGAGCCTAAATGGTATCTGAGAAAACACTTCAAGCACATTGCCTGTTACCTGGGGCATATTCAACAAGCAGCAACAATTCTCACCATTAACTCTCAACAGCTTCTTCCAAAGTCAGAATCAAAAAAGTATAGTTGAACTATTGGCAGCATCAGGTTCAAGTATTAATAAGACATGTTAATTATGAGAAAAATGTTTTCTTTATGAAAAATAAATTTGCACTACAAAATTGTGCCATGTCATCATAAACTTAATTCTAAAAAAATTGTATATCTAGAAATGAAAATAAGGAAGAGCTAAAGTTAAAAGTATAGCAGATGTCCAGAGAAAGAAAGCAAGAACTAGGAAGCCATAAGGTTGTAATGGGCAGGTGAGCACAGCAGAGGTCCCCCAAACCCAAGGCAGACACAGCCATGGAAACTCGTTGGCTCACTAAGAGTCACAAGTATCTCTCCCCTCCCAGAACTGATTTACCCCATTTTGGAGTACATCTACTGGAACCTGTTTCCCTGAAGAAATCCCAGTCCCATTTCATTGAATTCCCTGCTTCTCTCACCCCTGGAGATTTCACTTGCCTACGAAGCCTCCCATGTCCTGAACAACTCCACTAAGTCACCTGATACCTCTAATGCAGCTCTTGCAAAATTACCCATCTTCATTCCTCACCTGTGTCTACATTTGCTGGGTCATTTTATTTCTACATTCTTCCCTTCTTCATTTCATAAATCTAGCTAAACATCACTTTTCCATCTTCTCTCCCTATAAGCTCCTTGTTAACTTCATCTCTTTGCTTCAATCCTCACTCTTTAAAGACCCCAATCTTTACATTTCCTCCTGGCCACTCCATAATCTTTGAAACTGCACTTCTAACACCACCTCATCTTGCTATAGTTGCCCTACACAATATATGTTTTCTCTATTTCTGTCACTCTAGTTCTCCCTTCATCTCATTTATGTGGTCCAGTACATGCTGGCACAGTCTCTGTGCGTAGAGTCTCATGTCTGTCACTTGGGTTAGGATCTATGAAGAGAAGACACACATGCCTACTATCTGTCCCTCCTCCTCTAGTGCTGAACACACTATCACAGACACATGGTATCCAAGGGCAGAAGGAGATAGGCAGGGACAGTCCATGAGCCAAGCAGCAGAATTTCCATAAAATACCAAAACATTTCCACAGGGACCAACCAGCATTCAACAGTGATTAAAGGAAAAAGTAAAAAAAAAAATCTAAATAATCAAAACAAAAATCAGAGTTTAGTTGTCAGCTACTTAATGTACAGGTCAAAAATGCCTTTAATTGAATAATTATCTTCACTTAGCTGTGACTATGTTTTCCCTATTTTTATAAACATACTAATTTTTCCTCAAGAGCAAATATTAAAGCATACTTCAGAAATTATGAATTATTGGCACCCCCCCAGTGAAATGCCCTTCAAGATTTTACAAGTCATCACAGCTCTTAGTATAGCAAGTACATAACATCGAAATTTCACTCTGTGAAAGAAAGAAAGCAATGTTCAATTATAAATAAAAGCTTTGGCTATTTTCATACAGATTTAATAACAACAAAATGAAAATAAACATAACTACATAATCCCATCCTGGCTATAGTTATTCTCTGATCTTTCAAGCAGTCTCTTCTTGGCTTACCAGCCAAGACTGATGAAGTAGCAGGAACCATGGCACTAATCCTATAATTAACTTGAGAGGAGAACAAACCCCATCAATAAGTTTCCCCAAACACAACCCACACAGAAGCAATTAATTGGTCTCCCACACAAACTACCCATCTCCCAGAGACAATGGAAGTCCTTCACTCAATATAATACCATTTTATCTAGTAAGGTAGGATAAACTTTATTTGTTTGTTTATTATTTATTTACTTATTCATTTATTACCTCAACTGTGTATCTTCTGTTCAAATGGCTTCCCCATGTTTTCCACAGCAATTACCTTTGGGGTAAGTCTGCTTTGGGACAGGTAAGTCATATTGTGGGGAGACTCTTCACACATGAGCACGGAGTGAGACAAATGCATACAGACACTTGCCTCTGAAGAGCTAAGAGCCTGGCACTACCATCTTTGTACTCACTATGCTGCCTTCTGTAGCTTCTCCAAGCAGCCCTCCAAAAGTGATTACAGGAGACATACAGGCACAGTATAGGAAAAGAATCGAGGCCAGGCACTGCAGACTTAATGCATCCTTGAAGTCACTCAAGAAAAAAGGTGCTTTCCTTTTGATGTCAAGTATCAAACCACCAAAAAGCCTAAATAGGTGAGATGAAACTCGTCAAGCTGTAAATTAGATGATTCTAGCTGCTTTAAACTAAAACTATGGGCTAACATAAACTGTAGGTGCCCTACTGTTTTCTCTACAAAAATTTAAATCCAATTTTAATTATGGTATAGTTACAGAAGATACACTCATTGAATCTAATCTACTGATGGCAGAGGAAAGACAGATCTCATTAAATTAAAAAAGACATACATTATTTTGTGGACTCTATACTGAAAAAAAGACTGCAGGAAAATTATTTCAAAGGAGCAAATGTAACTTTGGACACAAATAAAGCAAGGAAATGTACAATAAACAAACCTAACTAGCTATTCACAAAAATGTGCATAAGCAATTCTATTATTGCCTATGCTATAAATCTAAAAGACAATCATCAGAAATACCAAGAAGGCAATTATAACCCAATATCTCTTAATGTGAATGTAGTGTGTGATACTTAATCACAAGTAGTTTTAAATATAGCTTAATAGCTTTTAACTCTAGTGCGTTCTTCATATGAATATTTCTAGGAAAAAGAAAAACCTTAATAATGATTTTATATATTTAGCTTATTATATATATGTAACATGCATATTTATAAAACCAAGAGACTGTAGTAAATAGAAAAAATCTAGATCTATGTTAAAACATCAAAGCCATACCATTCAAATTTTTTTCAAAAAAAAAAAGACTTTTTTGAAAATATCCAATAAAATATAAAATCCCTCATAGGTAGAGACCCCTCCAGTGAGCAGACTACAACAGATGCTAACTAAAACCTAGTGAACTGATCACTCAGAAGTTTTATGACTCATGAAACGGGAAATCATTTAACCCCAAGAAAATAGATAAAAATTAATTTTGGGCTTTGGAAGCTACAAGCTTTACCCTTCTAGTTTTTAAGTTAATTCTGAAATAAATCCTGGAAACATGTTGACAAGTAGAAGTTATCATAATATGGACAATAAGGGGAACCAACCTTCAATAATAAAGATGCTGATGATAAATCTAGAAAATGAATCTCTACCATAAAATCAATAACTAATAACAGGTGTTTAAGAGATGCTCTCAGGTAAATGACATGAATGGACACATATACTCAGTATTTTTCAGCAACTAACCATATCTCTGTTCAAAGTTCAAAGAAACAATATCCAATAGGCAACTGGCACTGTCTGCATATGAATGGAGTCTTATTTCTGTTGTATTCATTAATATATTTCATTAGTTATTGAGAATTTAAGATTCTTTATAATTTATGCTCAATATACCACTTGTTTCTCTTATCAATAGTACCTAAGGTATATCATCAAAATCCCTAATAGTGTGCCTGTGTAAAACACCCTGGTTTTATAAACAAAGACTTATAATTCAAGATCCTTCAGTTCTATGATGGCCACCAGTACCAAGTGTCATATGCTCCTCTATAATATGGAAACACTGTAACATCTATCTATTAAAATATATCTTAAATACAACTTAGTACAACTGACTTGACAGCATTTCTATTCTTTACTCAAAAATTAACTTTTTAATCTTAACAATTTTTACAGAGAACTGTACTGGGGTTAAGTCATGTTTATTTATCTTTACAATATCTCAATATATAATGTTCATTTAAGCATTGTAAATCTAGGCATAATGCAACAAAATCATTATGATTCCTCTTTCACCCCAAAATTGAATATCATTATGAAATACCATAAAAGGATTTATGGGGAACTACTTTCAAACCTTTTGTAGGTGACAAAGATATTTATCTACACACTATATATAACTGTAATTTCTGAACACATGGCATACTATTTTCATTTTAAAGTAAAGCTTGATATGTATTATTGAAATTATTTTTTAAATGCATGTAAAATGTCATAAACATTTTAGAAAAATGTACAGTCTTCAAAAACTTCTTCAAAAAAAGTCTTCAAAAAAATAAATAATTTACAAGAATGGACTACAAATCTTTGGAACAAAAAAGCCTGTTAGGAAAATTTACATCAAATCACCATCAAGTCCAAAAGACAGTACCCACCGTCCAGTCCTCTGAAGCTCAGGCCCAGCATGATGAGCTGCCTCCTTAGGAGTCTCAGAAGACATGGGGGCAGATCCATTGGGAAACACAGGAATCTTTCTCTTTTCCTAAATTTCACAGAAAACATTATATATATATATATTATATATATAGTCATTATTCAATTTTAATAAAACTGACACAGTATCCAAGACTATAGAGGATATCACATATGAATTATGTGAGTGTGCTCATGGATAAAATAATTTAAGTATAAACTTCCATTTAAAATAAAGTGCATAATCAGAATAGAATTTAGTATCTGTATCTGTGCATAGATTAAATTTATAATTAGCATTCTGTATCTTATAACACCAATATAAGATATATTCATAAATGTGATTTCAAATTTTGATTCTGTAATAGCTATGAACACAAATATCCTCTAAAAGTATACCTCTCACTAAATTATTTAAAATACTGCCAAACCTCAAGAGGAGGAGGCAGGGATGTCATGAGTGCAAGAACTTGCCATTGAAGATAGGAAAGGAGGGAAGGGAAGAAATGGAAGATGATGAAAAGGGAACAGAGAAGGTAAGGGAGGGAAGGTAAGGAAGGGAGAGAGGGAGAGAGGAAGGAAAGGAAAAATAGACATTTTTTTCTTTTACTAAAATGTTTCCCTTAGAAAAGACTTCCTTCAGTTTCCCTTTACATGGGATCTTAAATTTAACAATACCTCTTCCACAACATATGATCTTCTCCACATGACCGGAAAAAAAAAATGTCGCAAGAGATATGTCACCTCCAGAGGGAACTAGCTATAAGAATACTTGTGCGCACATGCACACATACACACACACACAGACACACACACAGACACACACACACACACACGTATCTACTGAATTTAGTGATGAAAAGAAATGAGGAGGCAGAAATATATAAAACACCAAAAGATACATGAGGTCTCAGGAGCTCCCCAGAAGCCAAAGGCCCTCACAGAATTACAAGACTTATACAACACTTCATTTACATAGAGTAGCAACACTCATCTGTAAATATAAGATTACCACTTGATAATGTCAAAACTAAAACCAACTTACGTCTTAGACCTAAGAGGAATAATTAAACAAAATTATAGAAATCCTAGAAACCCAATCTTTACACTTATAATCTATTAGATATAGCCACAACACTTAAAACAATGAAGAAGTAGCAGGGCATAGTGGTTTAATCCATGCATTCAGAAAGCTGATCGCAGTAAATTCCAGGCCAGCCAAGCTGTCCCAAAAACAGAGATGAAAAAAAAAAAAAGAAAATGAAAAACTTAAACAGAAGAAATGAATTAAACATCAGACTATAACATGAAGAAAATCAATTTCTAATGATGGACAGTGAAAGGAATAAATTATATCAGTTAAACGCACAATCCTTAGTCATTTTTAAAGTTGTTTACTTTAAAAAATATAATTAACCAGCCGGGCGTGGTGACGCACGCCTTTAATCCCAGCACTTGGGAGGCAGAGGCAGGAGGATTGCCTTGAGTTCAAGGCCACCCTGAGACTACAAAGTGAATTCCAGGTCAGCCTGGACTAGAGAGACCCTACCTCGAAAAACCAAAAAAAAATATATATATATATATATAGATAGATAGATAGATAGATAGATAGATATAGATATAGATATAGATATTTAATCTACTAGTTAAACAACTTGGGATACGCCAAGAAGGGAGATGATAGCTGATAGATATAGACAGACAGACAGACAGACAGACAGACAGACAGACAGACAGATGATAGATAGATAGATAGATAGATAGATAGATAGATAGATAGATAGATAGATAGATAGATAGATAGAGAGAGATGATAGATAGAGAGACAGACAGACAGACAGACAGACAGACACCTATTACCACAGCAAGCCAGATAATACATGGAAGGTCAATGGAGACAGACACCAATGATAGATATACAGACAGACAGACAGACAGACAGACAGACAGACAGACAGACAGACAGACAGACAGATGATAGATACCTATCACCACAGAAAGCCAGATAATCCATGAAAAGTCAATGGAGACAGATACCAATGATACCCAACAAAATGCAAAGCAGAAGTCTGGGGACACTTAAGGTCTCAACAATAAAGCAGACTTAGAACTCACCCACCATGACTCAGGGAACTGAACAGAAAAGGGGGGGTGGAAAGAACGTAAGAGTCATGGTGGGGGAGAATATCCAGAGACATCGCCCACCTCAGTAACAACACACAAAGGAGGAAGAACAAAAAAAAAAAAAAAAAGAAAAACTGGTTGCCTCTGGTTCAGTTCATAACCCCCTAACCTATGGACAGATCCAGTATGCGCATCAAGGAAGGACCCCAGTGGGTAGGGGACAGAGAGGAGGGAAACAGGGACATCTTCACAAGATTTGTTATTATAATGTATATACTTATTCATAATAAAGATATTGATTTAAAAAAGAAATCAAAAAGGAAATTGGAAATTCCTAGAAGTAAAAAAATACCAAAAATAAAACATACCAAAATCTATATAACACAATGAAGGCATCCTTTAGGGGAAAATTCAAGGCTCTAAATGCCCTCATAACAAAGAAAGACCTCAAATCAATAACCTAACCACCCACCTAAACACTTGGAAAAAGAATAACAATCCAACCCAATCAGCTCAAAGCAAAAATAATTAAGATTAGGCTGAGATTAATGAAATGGAAACAAAAACAATTTTTAAAGTAGATGAAACAAAGAGCTGGTTCTTAAAAAAAATGAAAAGATGGACAAACCCTTGGTCAATCTAATTATATGGAAAAAAGGGAAGCCCCAACAATAAAATTAGAAATGAAAATGGAGAGGTCACAACAGACCTGAATGAAATTTGAGGAATCATCAGATCATACTTCCAAAACCTCTATTCCACAAAATTTGAGAACCTGGAAGAAATGGATGAATTCCTGGACATCTAACACCTACCAAAGCTTAACCCAGAGCAGATAAAGCTCTTAATAAACCTATCACATCTACTGAGACTGAAAATGTAATCAAAAACATACCTAAAAGGAAAAGAACAGGACCTGATGGAAACTCAGCCGAATTATACCAAACCTTCATCATAGAAATGAAATCACTTTCTAAAGTTTTTTCATGTAATAGGAAAAGAGAGAATGTTTCCAAACCCCTATGAATCATCAACTTAATCCCAAAACCAGACAAAGACAAAACAAGAAAGGAAAACTACAGACCCATATCCCTGATGCGCTTAGATGCAAAAATTCTGAACAAAATCCTCACAAACCCAATATAACAACACATCAGAAGTATTATCCACCTTGACTAGGTAGGCTTCATTCCAGGGATGAAGGGATGGCTCAACATACAAAAATTGATTAACGTAATCCACCACATTAACAGAAGAACCACATGGTCATCTCAATTGATGTAGAGAAAGCATTCGACAAAATTCAACACCACTTCATGATCAAAACACTGGAGAGGCTGGCCATAGAAGGCTTATACTTCAACATAAACAATAAAGGCAATATACAAAACTCCTAAAGCTAAATCATACTCAATGGGGAAAGACTCAAGGACTTCCCACTAGAATCAGGAACAAGACATGGGTGTCCACACTTGCCAGTGGTCTTCAACACAGTGCTTGAAGTTCTAGCCCAAGCAATAAGACAGGAAAAAGGAATAAAGGGGATACAAATTGGAAAGGAAGAAATGAAACTATCCCTTTTTGCAGATGACATGATCCTATACATAACAAATCCAAAGAATAGTACCAGTAAACTCCTGAAGGTGATAAATTCCTTCAGCAAAGTGGCAGGATACAAAACTAACAAAAATCAGTAGCCTTCCTGTGTACAGAAGACATGCATACGTTAAAAGACATCAGAGAGACTGTCCCGTTTTTAATAGCCTCAAAAAAAAAATCAAATACCTTGGAATAACAATAACGAAGGACGTGAAAGACTTGTATAATGAAAACATTAAAATACTTAAGAAGGGAATAGAGGAGGATGTGAAAAGCTGGAAAGCTAGTCCATGCTCCTGGATAGGTAGAATTAATATTGTAAAAATGAAATTCTTCTAAAAGCAATAAACAGATTCAATGCTATGCCAATAAAAATCCCAACTTCATTCTTAAGACACATAGGAAAAATAATCTCAAAATTTATTTGGAATGGCAAAAGGCCTCAGATAGCCAAATTAGTCCTTAGGGGGGGGAAAAAAACCTTTTCAGATATACTATAAAGCCATAGTAACAAAAACAGCATGGTACTGACATAAGAACAGACAGACAGACCAATGGAACAGAATTGAAGACCCTGCTCTTAGTTTGAGTAACTAGAGCTACTTGATCTTTGATAAAGGTGTCAACAATGTTCACAGGCATAAAGATGGCATCTTTGACAAATGGTGCTATAAAGATTGGATAAATACTTGTAAAAAATGAAAATAGAACCAATCCTCTCACCATACACAAAAAAAATCAAGTCAATATGGATCAAAGACCTCAACATGAGACGTGAAACTCTGAAAACCCTAGAAGAAAAAAATAGGAGGAACTATCCAAAATATATATGTAGGGAAAAACTTCCTGAACAAACCTCCAATAGCTCAGGAAGTGCAACAGTCACTTAACCAATTGGATCTCAGCAAGCTAAAAAGCTTCTGTACAGACAAAGATACCATACTCAGAGCCAACAGACTACCATCCGACTGGGAGATAATCTTTACCAGATAAAACATGGACAGAGGTCTATTATCAAGAACTCACAAATAACTCAAAAATAAATAATAACAAAACAAACAGCCCTCTCACAAAATGGGACATTGATCTCAGCAGAGAATTCACAGAGGAGGAAACACAAATGGTCAATTCTCATTTAAGTATTCATCATGCTTCATCATTATGGAAATGAAAATCAAAGCTACAATGAGATTACACCTTACTCCAGTCAAAATGGCAATCATTAAAAAAATCCACCAACAATAAATGCTGGTGAGGATTCGGAGAAAAAGCAGAAGTTCGAGGACACTTAAGATCTCAACAATAAAGCAGACTTAAAACTCACCACCATGACTCAGAGAACTGAGAGGAAGGGGGGCCGGAAAGAATGTAAGAGTCATGGTGGAGGAGAACATCCAGAGACATCACCCCCGCTCAGCAGCATCATACAATGGGGGGAGGGAGGACTGGCTATCTCTGGTGCAGTTCATATCCCTCCATCCCATGGACAGATTCTGCATGCACACTGATGAGGGCCCCCAGCTGATTAGGGACAGAGAGGAGGGAAATGGGGGTACCATCATAAGATTTGTTCATACAATGTATCTAATTATCAATAATAAAATTTTTAAAAAAGAAAAAAAAACTCACCAGCCAAAAGAAAAGCTGACACAAACCAATCTCCAGGTGCTGAGATGACAACTCAGTGGACAAGAGCAGCTGCCACACAACCATGAGGACTGGGACTGCCTGAGTTTAATTCCCCAACACACACAGAAAGAGCTGGGAGTGGCCACAGCCCACTGAGTCCTAGTCCCATGGAGAGCAGAGACGGGGCAATTATTGGGGCTCACTGCTCAGCCAGTCTCACTGAAAAGCAGCATCTCTGGATTCAGAGAGTCTCATCTCAAGGGAAACAACGTGAAGAACTACAGAGGACACCTGATGTTCTCTCGTTCTGAACACCTATCTACATGCATGTACTGCATCACACATCCTATCCACCCACAAGCACACATGAAAAAATATCCATTAAAAGAAGCAAGTTGCTGAAGCCTACAACTGACAAAAGATGCAACTTACATATGCTCAATAATTTACCATGGAATTTTCCCAAACTTTTGAAAACAAATTATTCCATACCATTTAAGCTGCTCAAAGCCCCACCTCAAGAAGTTATGTATTAGCTTTATGTAACAAGTGTAATGATACCTACAAGTGACAATGGATGAAAATCTATGCATTGATCTACTTATAAACCATGATGCAAACAACTTAATAAAACAGACCACTGGCATTCATATGTCCATGTGTGGAATCACAACCGGAACAAACAGGCAACCACAGGAGATAGGAGGCAGGACACAGAAGAAGGTCCAGGGAGCGCAGTGCAGGTACAACTTCTCTGAATATGCCTCTATGGCTAGTTTTAATTGGGGTTTGGATGCAGGGCTTCAGCCACAGTAGGGAAGGGCTCACTGCTAAACCACATTCCCTTCAAACAGTTGTAACCTAAAACTCTGATCAATGTGTGCAAAATTTAATAAAGAATGTAACTCACTGAATTACGTCTCTAGTCTTACCTGAGAAGGAACACTTTTTGGTGGCTCTATTCGTATGGAAGGATCCCACTCTCCTGGAGGTAGAACAGTTACTTGATCTAAAAATTCATCAATTCCAGATAAAAGGTCATTTCGGTCTTTTGCTTTATAAGCTACATCATGAAAAATCTAAAAATAAAAGAGACACTGAGCATGAGGATTTTAAAGTTGAAAGAAAATTCTACACATTCTTTAGTTATCATTCATAAGATCACAAAAAATAATTACATAAATTTGTACCTAAGGTAGGCATTCACCTCACCTGAAAAAGGATGAATTAACAATAATACACAGCAAAATAAAATGTGCTGAGATAAGTAAGAAAACCTTTTTCATGGCAAATAATAAATCATTACAAAATACAATAAAGTGGCTAAAATATTTATCCTAAGAGAATAATCAAAGAAATGGAAAAAATCTTAATGGCAAATATATATGGTTATCTATTACTTGTCAGGTGCAATGCCAAGTGCTACAGATAAAGCGATGTAAACAGACAAGGCAAGTCTTCTGTGTCAAGAACCTTTTATGATAGGACATAGTTAAGCAATTACATACAAATTCAACAAGGAGAGATAAACGCTCCCCCCCCCAAAAAAAAAAAAACTAAACTAAACAAAAATACAAAGTAAAGTACCGAAAGAAAAGCTGACAGACAGGAAGAGCAGGGAGCCAAGAAAAGTCTGTGAGAAGAGGTGACAGTCCCAGCACTGGGGAGATGGAGGTACAGGACCTGCTGCAAGTTTGATACACTGTCTCTAAAGTAGAAGTGGGGTGGGGGGAGAAGATGATGATCTGGAGAAATCTGGGCAACATGAGGGACAAAACCATGCCAAGGGCAGGGTGGGTGATAGAGCAGTAATCAGGGAGAAAAATAAGCAGTTGTAAACATCCAGAGGTAGAAGCACAGGAAACACCTAAGACCAACAAAAGGAAGCTGCTGTGGCCAGAATAAAGTGAGGAGGAGTGAGCCGCAAAAGAGTGCAAGCTTTTGAGACCTCAGACAACTCTGTGTGTAGAAGACTCTTAATCTGAACTTAAAGCATGTTATGGTGGCTTGTATCTGTAGTCCCGCCATTCAAGAGACAAGAGAATTGCCATGAGTTTTAGTTCAGCCTGGACTACAGAGATCTTGTCTCAAAACAACAAAAAATAAGATAAAATAAATAAAACAATAAAACACTACAAACATTAATAAAGTAATAGGAAGCTATGGATATGCTTTTGAATACTATGAAAGAAAGTAGGACCATAAAGGGATTTGAGGATATTTAAATTACCTCATCTGTCATGAGAGTAGCTATAGATCTGCCAATTTCATGGTACTGTGGCGCCTTCCCTGCTGGGCCCAATAACAGAAACAGAAACCTACAGAAAAAAAGTTACACATTACTCAGCCTCTTGAATGCTGCTGAGCTTACAAAGGTGTGTGCTACTACATCCCACTTCCACTCAGTTCTTGAAAGTAAACTCTATCAAATCAAATAAGAATAAGAATATATACATACAAAACAATCTGCAAGCCTTTAGTCATTCTGAATAAAATCTCTAACATAATTATGGCAGTTTCGTCAAGTAATCAATCCCTTTGGGAGGAAAAAAATTTAATTCATAAATTCAACTTCCATAAACTATTATTCCAGTGATTAAATATTTTTTAATTTTTTATGTTAGTATTATACAAACTAATGGGTTCTACTAAGACATCTTCATATGTATAAAATACTAATGTTCACATTCATCCTAAGTACTTATTGTACTCTTGCTTTACGAGAATTTATAAAGCAACTGAATCATTTTTCCTTACTCATCTCAATACTAAATCCATGAAAACTGAGAAAAAATAAAATAAGTTTATTTCCATCAATTAATTATTCATATTTATTTATAAAAATATGACACCAGGCATGGTGTGATGGCTCTGACCTATAATCCCAGCACTTAGGAGGCTCATAAAGAAGTAATGCTGGGAGTTGGAGGCTAACCTAGGCCACATAGCGAAGGGTAGTCTGAAAAAGACAATCTGAAACCAACAACAATAACAACCTAAGTCTCTCATATTAAATTTCTAATGCTAACAACTGCAGAGTTGCCCTTCTTAGGTATTATGAACTGAGAACTCCATTCCACAGTCATTCTTATAGGCACTACCAGTTTAATTTTTACTTATAATGTAATTACAAAAAAATTTTTCATCAGGCCAGAATAAAGCATTTTGTATTATTCAAAAGAAAGGTCATATTTAATAACCTTGTGAACTCAAGTCAGCCTTGTTCTCCTATCCTAAGCGGTAGAGAAGGGACCTGCTTTCTCTCTGACTCTAGTGCTTGGCATAGAAAAATAGAGTGCACCTAAAGCCAGGAATAATAATGTGGCTTATAATCCCTACACTTGCACTTGGGAGGCTAAGGAGGATCAGGAGCAGACTGTGCTACAAGAGATCCTATGGCAAAGATAGATACACAGACACACGCATACCGAGAGAGAGGGGGGGAGGGGGAGAGAGAAAGAGAGAGAGACAAAGAGAGAGACAGAGAGAAGGGGAAGGAGAGAGAAGAAGAAAGAGGGGGAGAGAGAGAGACAGAGAATATCTAACATAACAACTCACTGGGACTAAGTTCAGGGCAGAGTAGGTGCTGATCATGTGCAAAGCTTAGGCTGGATCCTCAGCACAAAACCAACCAATTAAAATAATTGGCTTTTTAAAAGAAAAGCTCCTATAATACCAAACTTCTTAGAAATAGATGAATGAAAAGTTGTTTTAAAAGAATGATGTTATCCAGGTGTGATAGCTCATACCTACCATCCCAGTACTTGGGAGGCTGAGGCAAGAGATGGCACAGCCTGGGATATAGAGTAAGACCCTGTTTTTGAGATAAAATTTTAAAATTTATTGAATTTTTTAGGAAAAATAACAGATAATTCACCTCTAATACTTGATGCATTTTGGCAAAATGACTAAAGACTAGTACTGAGCAGGATGCTTATTCTTTCTGTAGACATGTTGAGGAAACGCACACTGGACTGCTGTTTACCTGGTGGGCACAGGGACTTCAGTCAACCCTGAGAGGAGAACTGCAGGAGCCAGTCTCACAAAAGCAATGATAGGTCTCTCTAAAAAGTCCACTTCTCCCACTAGAACATTGGATGCCTCTGCTCCTGTAGGAATTTTCCTCATGAAATTCATGTCAACCTATTGATAATTTAATAATTAAAACCATGACCATTTTAGAAAGAAATAGAAGCAAAGAATGATTTTAAGATTACTACTTGCCAATCAAATATTATGATCAAAAAGATATATAAATGCCAAAATTACAGATATAAAGAATGAAGTAGACAAATACAAAAAAGCAAACTTCATCCATCAATACTGTGTTAACTATTACAACCTTCATTACTTCAAAGATCTACATTACAAAACAAAAATGAGAAATTTTTTAATGAATATAGCATCATTCATTAAAACCATTAAGGACAACAGTACATAAACTAACAATGGCTCATGAAATTATACACAGTGTGACAACATTCTCATTTCTTTATTTTTTATTAGACTTCTCATTTCTTGATTTATATTGGACTTAAACATAAACTGATTTATGTTTAAATGATTTTATAGATCCTCCTTTAAAAAAACTACAATTTCCCAGTATTTTCCTTAAATAGAAAAAAAACCCTTTTACAACTAAAATCAGTATTTTTGACTGGATCGAGCATACGGCAATATATAGAAAGTGAAATTCAGCTGCCTGTGTATAATTACAAGGAGAAGGTTACAAACTGACACCAAGGTAGGTAAGGCTGTTCATGAATACACAGGTTCACACAAGTCACTAACAACCACTAACAAGACTATCTATTAAAAGTAAAACCAGCACTTACAGCAGGCCTCTTGAGTCCCACACCCAGTGTGCCACAACTACAGTGCCAGGAGGCAGACTCCTGCCCAACAGGAGACACAGGGACACAAGGACAGGCCAAGTCAAAAGAAAAAAACAAGATCAATGGCAACCGCCATGCCTAGAGAAGATCTATAATGTAAATTAGTCATTTATTTTAAAGCAAAGAATAAATTACAATTTAGCTACGAACACTTTTCACTGATCTAAAATCAATTAAGAGTACCAGTAAAAACCAAGACCGTTAGAAAAGTCAAATCAGCCTCTGGTTTTTCTGTTGTTTTGAGGCAGGGTTTTACTATGCAGTCCTGGGTGGCCTGGCACTCACTATCCTTGAACTTGAGATCCGCCTACCTGTGACTAAAGGCACATGCCACCATGCTCAGCTCCTGTAACAGCCTTTTTCAACAATGTCCCTAATGAACATGCTTTCTATAATTTTGGAGTAAGAGACTCAGCCAAGTTATAGCACCAATCACTTCAACTCCTTTTCTGTTAAGTATGATTTTTGAACATTGCAGAACATAATGAAAGGCTTTAAAATTGATTATTACTTGACATAACTGATTACAATTAATACAAAGCCTAATGTCAAGTTTTAAAATGTTAAAATGCAGTAAATACTAGCAAAGTGAAAGTTCTGCTAGCTTCTTGAGTACTCATGAAATGCACTGGAAACTCAGCTGTCATTTGAGCTTAGCTTTCTGCTCTTTTCCTCGAAGGTTTTTCCCTACATCAATGAAATACTCATATAACATTTTGAAAAAATAGTGGAGTTTTTTTTTATTTTATGCTTTTATCTATCCATGAGGAAGCACCAGTATGCTTCCCAGTGGCACTTCAGAAAGTACTAAGCCTTGAGACAGTGATTCTGGAATGTAACAACCAAGGAAAGGGGGCATCACTAGTGCTACAATGCCCCTCCAGAATTGACCTTGTTAGTGGGGACAGCTCCAGAAAAATGACTACAGCTCAAGGAAGTCAAGTTTCAGGATGCCTACTGGCAGGTATGGATAAGAACACTTTTTTCAGATCTGCTGAAACTAGGAAACATTTAGTTAGTTGTTCAAATACTTGGAGCCATAGCTAACATATCAAAAGGATCACATGGAGGTTTAAGTCTACCATAGACTGCAACAACTGTAAAGAACCCACAAGTGTCAAGTTATTTACTCAGTAAAAATGATTTTAAAAATTTGCAGTTAATGACAGAATTACCTTGCTGAAGTCAACAGTACTATTTTCTCTGCTTCCTCCACCTCCACTACCTTTTATTTCTCCACTTTTACTATTATCTAAGTTTCCAGGTGCAGACTGTGGAGAAGCTAAAATACCTGCATTTAAGAAAAAAACACAATTCCAAATTAGTAGGAGAAAATGTACTCCGTAACCTGACTGCTCATATCCTAAAAGCAATGATTTCTTAGAAAAGCGAATGTGCAAGGTTAAAAAACGTGACAGATGTTAGTTTCATACCAGCAAAACTAGAATAGCACTAAGCAAAAATGAAGCTATTTATTTCAATATTTAACATATATTCGAATTGACCAAAATGGTGGTCTTTTGAAAAGAAAAAAGTGAGTCCGTGCGGAACCACAAACTAGGTAACCAGAGATGAGTCAGATTACAAGCATTTAGGGAACCACTTTTAGCACTGCTGGCCTACATGTAAATTTCATTGAACTTAGTGAAGCGTAAAGAAGCATGGCTCACGCCAATCACAATGAATTCCCTGCCAAGTTCTACATGTAACTCGGAAAATTTAAGAACTACATTAACTAAATGTTGTTTGAACTTATGATAATCTTCCACAACAATAACCATTTTCTGAAGAATTTTAAATTTTCTTCCTTAGTAATTTTACACCTTCAATTGTCATTATTTCTAAGAAATGTACCTGAAAATAACCTGTTTAAGTAAAAAGATTAAAAGTACATAATCAGAGATCTTATGCTATGTCATTATGCAGCCATGTGATTAATTCACTCAACCTCTATAATTGACATAAATCTATAAAACTTAGCATGTAAATGATATGACATTTGAATCTATAACTATTCATAGATATCATGGTTGTTTGTATTACAAATGCTATGTTCAAGTGTTAATATAATCACTTAAGGTGACATTTAACAGCAACATTTTATAATAAAATAATCTAAAAATACCACTTAGTCTAACCCACATTTATAACAATGTCCGTAAGAGCCTCAAATCTCAAAAATTTTTAAATTCAAATGTCACTACACAGATTTCTACCATTAAATGCATCTCATTTTTTCTCAAAACAAAGAACTTCTAGTCCAAGAATATAAACCAATTAATGTTCAAAACACTGAACATTTTAAGAGGGAGACTGAAAGTCTGCCGATGCTACAGAAATTCAGTGAGCATTATTTGTTGTGGATAGAGCCTTAAACTGAGCCTTATTGTTATACTGAAGTCAGTATTAGTGATCCAGCATTTCAAGCCCTTGGTATATCTAAGAGGGTTTTTATTCTTGTATAATAAAGTAGAAGTAGTAGATATGAAGTTAAAGCATTTGGGTTCATTCCAGATAAGTCCTCTGTGATACTCATTCCTATCTTCAGTAAACTAGGGCATCATAGTGACTGAAAAACAAAAGTCCTATTATAAAAAGCACTATTAATTTTGTCATGTGCATTCTCTGAAAAGATAAACAATTCTCAAATAAATCTGTTTCCTAATTTTTTTTTATGTTGGCTTGGCACTGAAATGTTAAGATTCCTCTTCTTTGACCTTTGCTCCTAACCTTTCAGAACAGTGTCTCTTCCTTGACCAATGAGGCTGGGAGAAGGTAACCAGTGGTTTTCATTGGCTTCCACTTACTCCCACAAAAGAAAAATCAAGAAAAGTGTTAAGGCTTCGGGAACAAGTGCAACTGAATAATGGCTACTTGTGATTATTAGAATGCACTCAATCTGTGGAGATACAAATGTGTATATGTATATATTTTTTTTTTCAGAAGAATTCAAAAGAATTCCAGAATGACCCAACCACGAAATATGGGTGCTAAGAATGGAACAAGGCCTGTGGGAGAAAGTAGAGTACGGAATGGAAAGAAAAAATGAAAGTAAAACTCAATAATGTCAAAGGATAAAAGGAATGTGAACTTTGTTGGCTATGCTGTTCATCTTGAACCTATCCTTTTTTAAAAATGAGTATGACAGGTACATGCTACAAGTTATCAGTAGCTGGGCAAATACCAGCATATGGGAAGTAGAAGCAGAAGGATCAATAAATAGTTAAAGGCCAATCTCAGCTAAATAAGACCCTGAGTCTCATAAAAGCTGAACAACAACAAAAGTATCCCACAAATATCCTCTCTATGTATAATCTTTCCAAACCTCAGCTAAATTAAAATCGCATGTTTAACTTTAAAGGTGAATCCCCATGCTCCCTCCACTAATTTCCAGTGCTCAGAATCAAGTCAGCCATCATGTTCACGTCAAAGCTGACTCACAAGGATAGTACATCTTGGCTTTAAAAAGCAAGAGAGAGAGAGAGAGAGAGAGAGAGAGAGAGAGAGAGAGAGATTAAATAAACTAGTATTTTTAAAGGGACTTAAAACTCATACTTTGAAGTCAGGCATTGTGGTGGATATCCAAAATCACAGCATTAGGGAGGCTGAGCAGGCTAAGACAGGAGAATCACAAGTTATAAACCAACTTGGGCTCTCAGTAAGACCCTGTCTCAATTTGAAGAATATGGCTGAAGAGATGACTCAGCACTTAAGGTGCAAAGCCAAATGACGCAGATTCAATTCCCCAGTACCCACATAAAGCCATATGCACAAAGTGGTGCATACATCTGGAGTTCGTTTACAGCAACTGAAGGCCATGATGTGCTCATTTTCTGTCTCCCTCTCTCTCTCTCTCTCTCTCTCTCTCTGCTTACTTCACTTATAAATAAATAAAATATAAAAATATATCAAATCTAATTTTTAAAAATCATGCTCTGGTAACTCTTGTTATTTCATACTAATGTGGTTTTTTTTGAATAGCAAATCTAACTAGAGAAAGGTAAAGTAAATATATCACAGTTTTCTATCAGTAAGAGTTTGAAAGTAGAAACAGAACCCTGGCTCTAAAGGAGGAAGATCATGTTTCCCAAGGGACTTCAGGTGTTCGCTATCACACCTGAATGCCACTGGCAGCTAGTGGGAATAATCCAAATTACTACCCAAATTAAGCCTACAAATCATAGAAATGTCCCCTCCCCCAAACTAGCTAAGAAATGAACATCTAACTAAATATCCATAATGCTGAGCCAAGATACATCAAGTTATAAAAATATCACAAAAACTAGAAACATGTTCCTCTTTCTTACAAACAATAGGAAACACTGCTTCCTCTGTGAAGATGAGGATGCACACACATCCCCTGACACCTGGGTCTGCAGCTACCTCTCCAATAATGCTCAGGCTACCTTCCTCCTCTGGTAAAATCAGCCTCCAGGGACTCCTGACAAATGGACACGAGCTCTAAGTATCAAAGGGAGTCACAAAGGAAACAATGGTAGCTGCTCTATGACATTCCTAATTAATCAAGAACTTTTTCTTGTCTTTAGAAAACTTTCCATTTTAATTTCTTCTGTTCAGAAAAGCCTGCAATCTTACCATTAAAAAACAACTCATGGTATAAAAGAATTAAGGACTGTGTTCCTCAATTCTCAACTAACAATAACTTTTACTCCCAAAGAACAATTTTTCTAAAAATGCCAATGAAAATTTGGATTAACAATAAACATGGTATTAAATAAAGAACTACTCCAAAAATACAACACTCTTCTTGAAATAATGATTCCAGGCAGTTATTAGAAAATGTCAATTTTCTGAGACAGAATGAGAAAAAGAACATGCACTTCTATCTTTGTTAGAAAGGCTTAAAAGTGCTGCATTTTCTGAAAAAGAGCCTCCAACAAAAGGCATCATGCCACATTCCGTGAATGTGGCCAAGGGAGGGTCTCCTCTGGCCCAGGCTGACCTGGAATTCACTATGTAGTCCCAGGAGGGCCTGGAACCCACATCAATCCTCTTACCTCACCCTCCCTAGTGCTGGGATTGAAGATAGGCACTAGTGAAAACTGTTTTAAAGGGCTTAAATTTAAATGATGGACAGTCCTCTCTGTGGTCTTCTATGACTTTTGTTTTAATAATTCTATTCCTTTCTGCAATCAACTGTGAAGACTAAGAACATGCAGAGGCCAAACAAGATCCTCGGTGTTATCTGCATACGCTCGCTGCTCAAGCTACGTGCAGACAGGCATTCCCAGTGCAAGTGGCTCAGAGAAGGAAGGAAGCACCACCCGTGAAGGCTGGACAGTTGCCTGCAGTGAAGCCACCGTGCTCCTCCTCCTGGCCTTTCAGCGCCTCTAGGTCTTCCTCAGGTGGATGAATTACTACTGTAGGAATGTCGTCCCTGGCAGGTGATGCCAGTGCTTCTGGGCTCTGAAGCTGACTCTGCTGGGAACGTCTGGAGGTCAGGCAACCAGAGCCAGGGCTGGAAGGAGGACTGCTCTGAGGGGTGGGCACTGGGGTGGGACACCTTGAGCTTGCAGAGATTCCAGCTCTTGAAGAAGGAAGAAGATAACTGAGGAGAAGAGACAAAGGCGATTCCCCTCTCAAGGAAAGGTTTGAGGCAGACAGACCTGTTCGCAAAGAATGGCGGGAGGCTGATAGGCCTTCCCCTGAGATAAAACAAAGAAAAAATGATGAAGTTCACTGAAGGAAAAAAGACACAAAAATCAATTTATACCATAAGTCACAAGCTTTCCAGGTCCAAATTTCAAAAGCATGCTATGAGAGTTAGTATGATAATCAAATATTTAAATCTTAGAATGTTATTGGTAAGTTCTGAAACTGTAGCCAGTTCCATGAGTGTGATTTTTCAAAAATTTGTTGGAAATAAAACTACCAGTATTGTGGTATTTTTTTCAAAAGAGCCAAATCAACACAAAACAAGTTCTTAATAACTTTAATAAATGTCAGATTAAAATATAAAAATCTAAGAAGGAGAATGCAAATCAAAACTTACTAATACTGACTGATGGGTTATATTTATTGAATTTGTATCAAACAGCTATAGGTAATTACTTCTCTCACAAGAAAGTCCATGTTAATTAACATGACAATTTCTAACTTAGAACTAGAATTAAACATCTGTCATCTGAAGTCAGTGAGGCTTGATAATAATGCTCTCAAGTAAAGTTGAAAAATCCAAAACAAATTATAGGAATTTTAAAAAAAAGAACACATCAATGTTAAAGAACTCACAAATATTCTAGTTTTTCTTGAGATTGTTTAAATCTTTGATCTTTTAAAGGATTCACAGTACTAACTTTGTAAAGGTGTTTATTAGCCAGTGTCTTAAAATATGTTTCTTGCTTCTAATATAATAGACCCATTTAACCAAGTATATACAATCTTTGTATTAAGTAAATAAAAAAGGGCTCCACCAACAATAGCAAAAAGACATTAACTCTAGAATTTTAAAAGTATATACATTCTTGTATTATACACCTGACATCTCTATTAAATGTAGCTTAAAGAAGAAAGAAGGGACATTCTTTCTCTCAGAAGAGCATTTAAAAACAACAATCTTGTGACCTAAGCAATCAAAGCATGATCAAGAGATCCAGAAATATTAAAATAAATAACATAATAAAGCCCATCATTTTGTATGTTAACTAAAAAGTTAATAAAAATAATCATTAATCACCATTTAGATTTTTAAGCTACATGCAGAAAAACTCTTAGATCATACCTATAAAACAAAATGAAAAATAACACGACAAAATGGCATTTGGAAGAGAACAGCCATTGTTCCATTATTAAAAGGAATCAAACCATATGGGAAAATAAAAAGAAACTACTGCACATGGGGATAGAAATTTAATGAGCTTGTTTGGAGTCAAGGAATTCATTTTACCACAGCATAAAATACATAATGAAAGATAAAAGCAAAAGGTAAATTTAAATTTTAAAGTGTGGCTTGCTTTAAGTTAAACTTAGGTCCACAGAGACATTTTGTTCATAAGATTCCTTAAATATGCCAGGCCATAATTTTAATCAAAACATTTCATAATTACTAAATGGTCACACTGGGCTATCTTACACTGAGCTACAGACAATGACCACTTCCTGTGACATCAGGGGTGCTGAACCCTGTCTACCACCTATGGCTACTTACATGGTTACCACTTAAAAAGAAAGCCACACCATTATTTTAGGGACAGAAAAAAGCAGGTCACTGTATTGTGTTCTCCACTCACCATCACTGTAATTGCCCTAAGCTGTGGGTAACAGCAACATAGCAACAGTTAGAGGCAATAAAAGCCCTCATAAAATAACCCTCTGCACCTGGGCTTTCCAATTTTAGTCATCACACTTCTGCTTGGGGGTAGAAGAGAAACCTAGAGATGTATTCCTACTTTACACAGGTACAGTACGTAATGAGAGGTGAATGCTGACAGCTGAATGGCTATTAAAAACCCTGCTTTCCCAGTCCGACAGAACCTTCCTCTGGCCCTTGAAATGGAGGGCTGAAAGCCGAGTACTTAAGTCTCTGTACCTTTCTCAACAGCCTGAAAGACACTGACTTGGGTGCCCTTTACTGCAAGATGGGCCTTGTCAGGAAAATCTTCAACAAAGCTTATAAAGAGCAGTAAAGTCAGAAACCAGCCACAAACGATTTTTTTTTTTTTTTTTTTTTTTTTTTTGCTTTTTAAGGTAGGATGTCACTCAAGCCCAGGCTGACCTGGAATTCACTATGTAGTCTCAGGATGGCCTCAAACTCAGGGCAATCTTCCTACCTATGCCTCCTGAGTGCAGGGATTAAAGGTGCTCACCACCACTCCCAGTTCCAAACCACTTTTTTATTCCAAGCAAATATAGCACACTCAGGAGACTAAATAAGTAAATAAATCTAATATGGACAGAAAACTCAAACCTAATATTTAGAATAAAAAATAATAAATTACAGATCATAATTTATGCCTCTTGATTAAATTATTCAAGAAACCTAGTCAAGTATTCAAAACCTCAAAACAAAAAAGCAGAAGTCATTCAGGTAAAGAAATAATAACTGTTTTTTAATATTACTTAAAAGAAATGTGTGCCACTTAAATAACAGTGAATGCTTTTTTTATCCAGGTGATTTCTACCTCCTGTCTGACGTGTTAGAACTGGCACATGGGAGGATGAGGCAGGAGGATCCTAGTTTGAGGCTACCTGGGCTACCTATTGAGTTCCAGCCTGAGCTACACAGCAAGACTGTCTAATAAATAAAAATACCAAAAAAGAAAAACAAAAATATGAATGCCAATTCCAAAATGAATTTTTAGAATGATAGAAAAATGACAATTATGTGGAAGTATCTTTCCTCCAACAAATATTAATACTGGAATGCTGCTAGAGATGTGTTAACAAAAATTGGATACCACAACTTATCTCACCATTCCTTTCAAGCAAGTGAGGGTCAGAATGTTTCTTGCCTATATCTGCAAAGGATCGAACGAGGGGAATCCGACTGGTGAATCTTTTCTCATTCTGATGATGATGTCTCTTCAGGAGAGCTTCTCTGACATTCTCTCTGATGGACTCATCTAACTGGCCAGAGGCTATCATGTTGTCTAATACCATATCTATTCAAAGGAAAACAGAGTTATTGTTACTACATAGGAACTAAAGTTATTACAATATAGGAACATAAAAACTCTAAGTGAAACCAACAAAAGTAGATTTTTAAATAGCTCTAGAAATAATACATTATTTTGTTTGCTTTTCCTGGCCATGTTTTTTGGGCGGTGGGGGGCAGAGTCTTCTTTTTTTTACTGATTTTGGAGCTTGTGAGGATCCAAAAATTCTCAGGTCCCTGCTCCCCTGTGGGACTGGGTTTACAGACAGACATGGCCACACCCAGCTGCTGTTTATGTGGGATCTAGAGAGATGAACTCCAGCAGTCTCAGGCCCCCTTGGCCCTCATGCTTGCGCAGGAAGCAAACGTACCCACTGAGCCATCTCTCCAGCCCAATACATTATCTTAATATACAATAATTTAGGCATAAATATTAACATCTATCCAACAAAAAATAATCAGGGAGACTTTAAATACAGGCTAAAGAACATATTGTGACAAACTTGTCTAAAGTGTTTTTTTTTTACAAAAGAAACTAAAAAGTAGTAAATTCTGTTAAGCTAAACATTTAACAGTATAGGCTTCCTAAAATTATGAGATTGTTTGATTGTGACAACCACAAAGCTGAAAAGAAGACTCGCCTATCCATATTCAATATTCCTAACCCTAACTCAGTTTTTCAATTATTCATATAAGGACTTGACATTTTAAATATTTAAATTGCAGTACATGTTCTAACCAAGGTAAAATTCAAGAAATTACAGTAAGTTTATGGTGCTCCTAACAGATTTTGTTTTCTATAGGAACAATCTATGGTGACCAATACATTAGCAAGGTCAGGACCACTAAAGATGACTTTGACTTTGAGCAACTATTGTCAGTGGCCATTAAATAATCACATGTCTCTTTCCTCATGTTCTACTTCCACATTATCCTTCAAAATCTGTTTCCTTCATTTCCATTGTAATATCTATTACCAATCAAGTCACCATCATTTCATTTTGTTTTGTGTTTCTTCAAGGTCGAGTCTCACTCTAGCCCAGACTGACCTGGAATTAATTCACTCTGTAGTTCCAGAATAATCTCAAACTCAGTGTTCCTCCTACCTCTGCCTCCCCAATGCTGGGATCAAAGGCATGAGCCACCACACCAGCTCACCATCAGAATAGCTGGATAGCTTGCTGTGTCTTGCTGGTCCAGAGTCACTCTACATGCTGTGACCAGGGTAATCTTCCCCAAGCACATCTCAGGATTAATTATCACCAGTTTAACCACCAAGACTGCCAAAATGCCCAAGTAAAACCCAATATTTCAAGCCCAGTGATTCAAGGTTGGTCACAGGTAGGTCTTTATACATGCTAGGCAAGCACCCTACCACTGACCTACAGCCCCCAGCCCTCTATCTTTAACTTACTTTCTGACATCTTAAAAAACTACTTAAGAAATCTTTATCTTCCTTTAGAACTGACTGTCCTGAGTCACACATGTCTAACCTAATCTGGACTTCTATTTCCGCTCTGCCTCCTCCACTGAACACTGTCTTATTCTCTCATACTTCCCCACTTCTTACTCTCTGGTTCTCAGATTCTGAGACAAAGTAATATAATTAATCTTCTCATGGACTTTTGACAAAATTCCAAAGGAGAGATTCCACATCTGCCTGTAGTAGCAGGCACACCCCCCTGCTTCTGGAATAATGTCTCCTTTAACCTTCTAGGCTCAACGTTTACTAAGTATGAAAGGCTCATCTTTCTTTATCTGTCTACTCACACCAGCCCTGCAAAGAAATGAAATTCAATATACAGCTATTAGATGAATATCTTAAAATGACACTTTATTTTTTTAATTTTCTCCAATCTTAGTATACCTTAAATGCAAAAAAAAGTCAGTTTACTCTAACCTGCTATTTCATCTAGAGTGCTTGCTCTCATATCCAGCATGACTGTTCCATTTAGGATACAACTCCTTAATTCAAAGAGACTATGCAGAGAAAGAGTTGCCACATAGGGTTTACTCCAACGGTCACCACCATCTTCAACATCTTCTTCAAATTTCAGCCATCTGAATGAAAATGTAAAATTTTTTTATAAATACTAAATATCCATTTGTCTATTGCAATGCCATTAGCTTATTATTTTGAAAAGAAACAAGAAAAATCACTACCAAAACAAAATACTACTTACACACCCATTTTCAAATTTGGCCAGTACTCTACACTGTCTACAGTCAACATTTATTATAGCTAGTAAGTATAAGGACATAAGTCAAGATAATAAGCCCAAAAAAATAACAAAACTGTGAACATTCATAATTCCATACCTAATGCTCTCTTAAACTTAAAAGTCTTTAGGTAATATTTTGACATTTCAAATTCAATTAAAGACATCTGCAAATCTGTAATAACAGCATTTATTTTATATCACATTAAAGAATATTTAAGGAAATATTTGAGGGCAAAAAGAAAAAGATAAAACTTCCAGGCACTGTGAAGGAAATTCTCTACTTGGAGCACCAGCTAGGTTAGGCATGGTGGCTATGCCGGCAATCTCGATAGGATGAGTGCAGCAAGTTCAAAGACAGCCTGGGCTACATAGTGAATTCCAAGCTAGGAATTCTAGGGCTATACAATAAGACTCTGTCTCAAAGTAAATATGTGAAGCAGCAGTTATATTTCATCTATTTAATATTCTTATTACTAAAAGAAACCAAGTAAATCCAATTTTTAAAACACCTGGCTGTTTCCTTCCACTCGTACTCTTCTCCATCTCTGTAGCACAGTTCATCCATTTCTGTGAAGAGGTCATGGGGAATATGTTCCTCATCATCATCTTCAGTGCCAAGGATAAACTGAACCCTCTGGGATGGTGTGTCTTGACAAAATAAAATTCAAAGACATTGAAGATAAAGCTTTGATAGTAAAACACTCTTGTTATAGAGAAATATATTTCATTTGGGTATATAGTAATCCACACTTGAGAAGCTGAGGCAAAAGGATCACTGTAAGTTCCAGGCTAGCCTATTCTACATACTGAGTTCCAGGCCAGCCAGGGCTACATAGTGAGATCCAGTCTCAAAAAAGAGTAATAGTATATACATATATGTATAAAAACAAAAATACTAGATAAAATATTTAAAATATAGCTAAGAATGAAACATTTCCAAGTCCCCCCAAAATGATGTGAAAAAGGCTACAAGTATAGAAGCCAACTTTTCCTACTGTCCTGGACAAACATACTCAACTCATGGCATCTAAAACTAAATAACCTAGGGGGTATAAGATCAAGCCTCCACAAACAGCAATAATAACATAAAGAGTAGCCCACAATAGAAGAAAGCCTTAAGGTTTTCCATTAAGTACAAGGTTAAACTGTACCTAAGAAATGAACCCACACTGAAAACTTAAACCCAAGTCAAAGTCCTCCAGGCCCTTGTGGATGTACAAAGATACCTGATATGTTCAGACAACACACTAGAGAAAACTGCGAAAAGAAAAGCATGATGCCTTTCAAAAGCTTCTGTGTGGCAGGAGAGTCAAGGAAACAAAGCCCTGCTCATTCGGAAGCTACATGACAAGTCCCAACTCTTACAATTCCAAGTCTGAAACAAAGCAGTGGGTTTTTTTCTTTTTTATTTTTTGGGGGAGGGTCTCACTCTAGCCCAGGCTGACCTGGAATTCACTATGTAGTCTCAGGCTGGCCCAAAGTCACAGTGATCCTTCAATCTCTGCCTCCCAAGTGCTGGAACTAAAGACCTGCACCAACATGCCTGGCTCAAAGCAGTTTTATACCAAGGAATACTAATCTATTAACTCAAATATTTTTCTTATTTAAAAAAATTCTATGAGCTCGCTAGTTCAATGGTAGTACACTTGTCTATCACACATGAAGACCTGGGTATAACTGCCACCAAAAAAAGTTTAAAAAAAAAATCTAGCCAGATGAGATGGCATATACTTATGATCCTAGCATTCAAGAGGCTGAGGCAGGATCCTGAACTCAAGGGCAGCCTGAGCTACAAAGTAAAGCCCTGTCTCAAAAAGCAACACAAAAAACTCATTACTTTAACTGATATTCCTCCCAATGTATACAATGTACAAATGATTGCAGTTAAACAATTTTTAAAAGTTTTAAAAGATACAAGTGAAGCCAGGTGTGGTGGCGCACGCCTTTAATCCCAGCACTTGGGAGGCAGAGGTAGGAGAATTGCCCAGAGTTCAAGATCACCCTGAGACTACTTAGTGAGCTCCAGGTCAACCTGGGCTAGCGTGAGATCCTACCTCAGAAAAAAAGAAAAAAGATTCACGTAAAAAATAAGATACTTCCCAGGAAAGAATAGACAATAATGGCTTTTTCTCCTACCATACAAAGGGGATTCCCTTCCATCTTCCTTATCTGATTCTTTATCTTTTCTTCTCCGATGGTGATGCTTGTGTCCACGATGCCTGTGACGCCTACGACTCTCTTTACTAAATGGCACATGAACACCCACATACACAGCTCGATGACCTATCAAACATTTTAGAAGCATATTACTGATTTTACAAGGGAAAAACATGTTCCAAAAATACATCGCAATTTACCCTATTACATATAAATTCACAAAATCAACAACAATGGTCTTCAGTGACTCACTTTATAAAGCACTGCTGGAGTCCTATGCCATGATCTTGTATTAATGACTAGTAACCACTCTACATGGGTAAACAATTGTTTGTCTTCTAAACCATACTGAGAAGAGGTAGATCCACATATACTAGATAGGTATAAATTTATTCTAACTAAACAAGAGTGTGGAATACATCCATAATCCCAGAACTCAGGAGGCTAAGGCAAGATAATTGAGGGTTCAAGGTCAGCCTGAGCTTTTAGTGAGACCATATCTCAAGAAATAAATCAATGCATATATTTTATTCTATCTAAATTCATGGCCAACTCTAGTTAGTAAATGTTCTTTAAAAACCGTCTGAAAGGTGGTTATTTCATTTTATATATATATATAATTATACTAATATATGTAAATGTTTATTTCCAATTTTTTTCAGGCTACAAATGCAGAAGACACTTGTATCTCTTTCCACCATACTTATTAACAGATTACAAGCCTAATTAAGCCCAACTCTCACAAGTTTACCATTTAAAAAAGAAAAACCTCTGAAATGTCTATGAAAATTGTGCCATGAACATCAATCCACTTAGCCAAGTGTTTCACGTTAACATTACCCATAGTATGTTGATACCATGCCCACAAGATGTCCTGCCCAGAGAAGGGCAATGACTTCTGTTACATTGCATCATCTTAATCCCCACATGCTGACATCACACAGAACCATAAACAAGGACACTGTACAAAATGCTTACCCACTACACATGTATCATAGTCACAAAGATAAAGAATGAATGAGAAACTTCTATAGATCAGACTAGGGAAACAGATAACTAAATGTATCTTAGGGTTTTGAACTGAGTAAAGGGGGACCTTGTAAAAGAAAAGGCCATGAGTAGAAAATAAGTGAATTCCAAATAAACTATAAGTAAACCAACTAGTGATAAAAATAACAATTAACCAATATTAGCTCTGATATTTTCACAAATGACTGTAAAGTTAATATTAACATTCCTAATATTAGAACTGTGTAACAAATATATAGAAATGCTCTGTACCATGTGTCATAATCTCTTGTCACTTAGAGAAGACAGGCCAGCACATAAAATAACTTATTTGCCGAACAATTCTAGGTGAAGGTTCTGTAGTGGTCGTAATGACAGCTGTAACACACCCATGAAGAGCATCCAGATGACAACTGATAAGAATTGTGGCTTGTTGGTCTAGCCTGCTCAAAATTCAAATGGCCCAGCCTATCGTAAGTGGGGGGAGGGGGGACAAAAACAAAAACTGTTTTCTAACTATGACCTTTCAGTTTTCCAAACAACAACTATTAGTAAGGTTTGAAAAGCTTTCAGAGACCTGTCTTATGTTAACACTTCAACAAAGACTGGGTAATCAGAATGTGCTCTGTTTATACACAGGAGATGGTTGCAGAGGTTTCTGTTGCACTATGATTCTTTAAATTATACGAAAGTGCTCAACACTCTTCTAAATGAATGCTCTACCTCACAACAACAAATATGTTTCAAGGAACACAGGTAAAACTTAAAAGAACATTCGGAAACTAATTCATAATTTGTCCTGCTAAGCGTAAGTTATTTTAAGGAAACTTACTTTCTAGTTCTTCTTTCTCAAACTTGGTGTTCACAGTTGAGCTAGTTTTGCCAAGATCCACAACAGCTTCTTCATCAGGACCCTAAAAACAAGTGTTTCTCCTTTATTCATGAAATCAGTGCAGATAAGGCTATCCTACCTTCTCATTGCTAGGACAAAACACCCCAAAGCAGCTGACTGGAGGAAGGGATTTATTTTAGCTTACAGTCTCAAGCAGAAGCTCCAAGATGACAGGCAAAAGTGTGGCATGAGCAGAGGCTAGACATCATTTCTGCCACAGCAAGAGAGTAAGCCAAACTCTACCAAGGGGAACTGGCTATGACATACCTAAGTCTGGCCCCAACAACACACACATCTTCCAGCAAGACTCCAAACTGCCACCATCTAGGGACAACTGATTCAAAACACCATACTACATTATTTGAAATATCCCAAACCAGATTGTTTTCTTGCAAAGGAATGAAGGATATAACCAACTATATCCTTCCAAGTGTTTGAAGGGTTTTGGTTAAATCCACAATTCAAAAATTTCATAGTAAGAAGGAAGTTTTGTCTTTTGTGGAAAATACTAAATAAATGGAATATATTAACTTCATCCTCAACAGAAACACCTCTAGGACCAGAGAGAGATACTTCCTTAAGTGCTAAAGTGAAATACTCTTTTTTATTTTTGCTCCTAAATCTTCTAAGGGAAAACTGATATATTGTTGTGAATTACAGTTAAACACAAAACTGTCAAAAATAAGTGGACTCAGTGTACAGAACCACTTTCACTTGTAAGTGAACACCCAATACAAACTAGAACTTTTCAATTCCCCACAAAGACAAAGCTGAAGTTGCAACCTCTACAGAAATTCTGTCTTTCATCATGAAAATCCAGTTTCCTGTAGCTCCCTTCTCCAGATCAAGAAAAAGAACTTATTTCTGTACGCATATTCATTATGGAGTCTTTTTAAAGAATGAAAGTAAGTTTTGGTTTTCTCAACTCCTAACAACTTTGAAAGAATGTTACAGTCACCACTAACAGTCACGTTTATACATTATAAACGTATTATGCACAATTCTGTGCAACAGATAGACAGAGGTAACAAATCCCCATCTCTCAGTGCAGTTCTGCTCTGGACCCATGCCCAGCATGAGCTGCTGTGCCAGCAAGAAAGGTCTGGCCTAACCCTTAGTGCTAGCTTCACGCAAGTAAATTTACATACTATTCTTTGCTTTCCAAACCCAGTGCCCAGGTTCTCACCAGGAACTGAGTTGATCTGCCTAAATTTTCAAATAAATTCCTTGCAATCTAAACTCTCACGACTTTATCCCCAAAACTTAACAACCAGGCATAGTATATATAAAGGAAATGTAGAACTGTCATCCAGACTTCTTTTCTGAAGCCAGACATCCAAACAGAATAACCAACCAGATTTAGCTATGACTCTTAATAACTAGTGTTTGACTTAACTCAGTAGTTAAATACCTGCTAAGGCTCCACATTTATTATATGTGAAGCAGGCTTTGTACTCACAGACAATCCCATACAATGATCTGAGAGAAAAATCAGACAACAGTGTGTCTGATGATTCAAGGTTTTTTGCACTTTCTTGGCAATAAGGGACAGGGGGGACCAAATCGGGACACAAAGCTAAACATTAAAAATATTCACAAATTACTTCCATCTTCCATACGGCAAGTCATTCTAAAATCTTTTTCCTTCACTGATTGCATAAACACAGGAAGAGAAGACTGGATCCCCGGAAGCGCGCCCACACCACAGGAACTCAGTGCTCCATCCTCAGCTTTCACTGCCCCTAACCAAATGCCCAGGTAAGAAATAAAGCAACACTAACTCTTGGCCTCAAACCAATAAGAAAATTGTATTTTCAGGAAGCTCTACGTACATGTTCACATGTATTAATAACATTCAAAAATAGCCTATGTCAGCAACCTAATATGTATTTACATTTATTTCTTTATTACATTCAGTAATACCCTTTGACCTTTAAACATTAGAGAAAAATACTCCATTTGCCAAAAAAAAATGAACACAGAATATGTGCATAGACAATCCTTCTCTCCCAATTTACCCAGCCGCTCCCTCCTGCTAGACTCCTCTCTACAGTCTGTGGCAGAGTTCAGCTTCTCTGAACTTCCATTCTCATTGTGCAGTATTTCCAACAGCAAGAAATAAAAATGAGCCTACTGTAAGTAGGAAATCTCAAACTAAGAAATACTATGAAACAGTGACAATAATAACCTAAAGGATGGGGACATAGCATAACAGCAGAATGCTTGATTAACATGAACAAGGCTCTGGGTTGAGCCACAGAACAGCAAAAAGAAGAGCTAGAAAGAAAAGGCTGAAGGATGGAAGCAGGTGGACATGGTAGCAGATGCCTGTGATTCCTGCACTTAGGAGGTGAAGGCAGGAGGTGCTAGAGTTCAAAGTTACCCTCAGCCACAGGAGACCCTATTTAAAAATAAAAACACTGGAAGTTGACCTAATCAGTGTTAAGATTTCAAGGATATGTTAGTGAAAAAGCAGCACAGAAAAGTAGGATCACATTATGTTTAAAAACACTTCATTTCCAAATGTACATTTCCATGTGTTTATTTAATAAAAATCAAAGTGAAAGGCCTGATGGGATCCACATCACATTGGTAACTGCTCAGAGAAATGTACTTGATGGAAAAGTTCAAGTATTATCTAATGATTATTCAATGTCTTGCTTTTCAGTTTTATTTTATTTAATATTTATGCATGTGTGTATGAGTGCACACACACCAGGATCTCTTGCTGTGGCATATGAATTCCAAACACTGGTGCCAGTTTTACATCCGCTTTACATGGGTGTTAGGAAATTGAACCCAAGCCAGTAGGCTTTGCAAGCAGGCACCTTTAACCACTGAGCCATCTCCTCAAGCCCCTACTCCAGGTCTTAATTAGAAAGTTTTCAAGCATAACTACCATAGCAAACTAAAGTTAAATTTTAGGGGGCAGGGTCTCTGCAGCCTCAAACTCATGGAAATCTTCCTGCCTCAACTTACCAAGTGCTGGGTTTTCAGGTGTAAGCCACCATGCCTGGCCTAAAGTTAAAATTTTTAAGTCTAAAGTCTAAAAATCTTTCAGTACTGACTAAAGAGCTCAAAGAGGCATCAAATGTACAAACATTACCCAGTTTTTCAACTGTGAAAAATGAGGAAGAAATACAGCACCTGCTGTAACTGCCAATGTTAACTGGGCCACACACACAGGCTACCTCAATGTATGACGAGAAACACAACAGAGAAGTTAGCAGGCCACAGGCGTCCACAGGCTAAAGACCAGAGAAAAAAGGTTCTTTTATTTGAAGAAATCGGTGCTTCTCTAAAGCACATGAACTTTAAATGCTATCATTGTAGGACAGTACTTTATATTTCTTAACATAGAATAAGTTAATACTTCATGTATCAAAAAGCTGATATAAAAATACACATAATGTTTTGACAATGAAACATGGAACTGCTGATACATCTCACTGAGATGACACTCTGCAGAGCAATCCCAGCAGCATTTTACCTCTTGTCACAATGCCTGTTAAAAAAGTTCAAGTTTCCATCAATGTCAGTTTCTTTTAAATATGCACCAAGAAACACTTTTTTCTCACTTTTATCTGTAAGAATCTACTGGAAAAAGAAGCAATAGCTAAGAGAAACAATGGCATCCAAGTATTTCCACTCAACCTCAGATCAGTTACAAAGGCTACCACTTAAAAAGTCTTTCAAAAAGAAATAAAACCATGGCAAGAATAACTCAAAATCACAAAAGAAAAAGGCATCCAAATGGTATCAATACAGGTGGATTCTACCTAATAATAAATTATTCCGTATTGTTATTAAAAGTTATTTATAAACTATAATACTACTATGCTGTAACAGAAAAAGTTTAAATGTATGACTATACATGAAATGACACAAGTTCAAGGATATTACTACAATAGTCCTAGTAACAGGAAAAGGCTAGAAACAACCCAGGGTTCCTGGATAAAGGAATTGCTCAACAAACTGTAAAATTGCATTTGGAAACTAAGGCTAAATAATCTCTATAGGACTAGAGCGAGTCGCCCCTGGATACTGAGGTAACTGGGCACTATTTGTTTGCATGTTTTGAGAAGAGCTCCCAATCTGTAGCCCAGGCAGTCTGCAGCTCCCTATGTAGCAGAGGCACTCCTCTTGCCTCAGCCTCCAGAGTACTGGGATTACAGGCAGAACTACCACAACTGGCTTATACTTCCACATAGTTGACTCTTTCTAGTGCCATGACTCTGCGCTTAGCTTTGAATTTCAACAAAAGTTTCAAAGGGTAGTAAAACATGAAAAAAGTAATAAAAAAAAAAGGGGGGGTGTAAGAACAAGACAGCAGAGAGACATGTGAAGCACAAATAATGGCACATAAAACCAGTAACAATGAAAATTCTGGCTAGTGACACAAAAGTCCAATGGATTACCTTGTCACTGACACACTAAGATTTGTGAAATTACAAATCATAAACATTTGTTATTCTATTTCTATGTGATGCACTCACTCCAAGATTTAATTCATATACCAAGACACACACAAGAACCTCATTTTAGCATCAAGTATGTACAAATGTATTAAAAGAAACAAATTTTAAAATGTTTCAAAAAATGATCATATAATGGCTCACACCTAAAATGTCAACACTTGAGAGACTTAGGCAAGTATATTGCTATGAGTTCTAGGCCAGACTGAAGACTGTGTCTCAAAAACACAGAAAAGAAAGGAGAGAAAAGGGGGGGAAAGAGGAATGGGAAGGGAAGAGGAGGGGAAAGGCAGGGCAGAAAGAATGAAATCTCATTAAACTTATTCTGTTAACAAATGAGTACACATTATGAGAATAGTAACACATATAAGGGATGTGTCAGTGAAAGAAAAACTACAATAAAGTTAACCTTCTGTCAATTAATTTACAACTCAGACTCCCCAGAGCTCTATGTTCTATCTTTTCCATTCCCAATGATTAAATGAGATCTTACAGACATATCAATATGGACTGAGCTTTACTTTTCCAGTTCAATTTTCTTTCTTTTTTAATCTAAAAAAAAATGAAAGACAGGGGCTAGGGGGATGGTTCAATGGGCAAAATACTATGCTATTCAATATGTGGACATTGAGTTTAGAGGTCCAGCACCCATGTAACTTGCAGGCATAGAGGCAGAGACAAAAGACAAAAAAAAAAAAAGACGGAGGAGCAACTGAGGAAGACACCTGATACTGACCTCTGTCTTCCACATGCACGTACCTATACACACTTCCAAAATACACACACGCATGCGCAAAAACTGAAAAACATATACTAAACTGGAGTAATTTGCTTATAATCACATTGTTAGTACAAGAACTAAAATGAAAAGCCAAGGTTCTTAATAGACTACGTACGGGTCAATGTCACTGGTAGCACACACAGCATTTCCTATTTACTAACTTATAATTAAAAGGTCAAGAACTACTCAAGCATCCCCAGACTGAACACTAAGTCACAAGGGGAACCAAGTCTTCTCTGCTCCCTCTGCAGTCTCAGTATCAAGCAGTATTTGGCCCCTGACAGATCCTCTCTCAGTGTATACTGAATATTTAGTATGCTTCAAAGAACAAGATGTAGCTAAAAATGTATATTGAAGCATTGAATTCACTTAGATACCATCTAGACACAAAATAAAAACATGAACAGTTGTTATTCACTTTAAAATTTAATATATCAATTTTATTTTTTCAAAAGCCCAGAATCAACATGATAAAAGTCAAAATTCAATTCACAAATGGAAATCCCAACCCACTAGTAAACAAATCTGGTTTACTAGAAATGCATGTCATAACTACAAAACACAATTTGCTAATTTTTCTTATAGTCATTTAGCTAGTCTGCAAAAGTAAAATCTACAACTGTACTTTTCATGGTCAAATTATCAAAAGTAAGACTTACTATGTCAAAGGCCTATTCCTTTTTTGCCATTAAGACAAAAAAGTATTAAAATTATTTTTAAATGTTCTACAAACCTAAGCTTTTGACCATGAAGCTTACAAAATCCATTATTTAAAAAGCCATCAGTTTTTCCACCATACAAGACATATCATTATAGAACCAAAATAACATTTCCCATTAATTATTACTGTAAATATGTAATTTCAGTTAGTGAACTTTTTAGCTTCAAACATCTGAACCCTAAGATAAATAAGTGATTTCTTTCCTAATATCTTAGCTAAATAACATATAAAAGCTCATTTGAGTAACTACAAACACACACCAAAAAAACCTAATTGTAGAGACGAACAAAGATGCTGTAAACACTTCTAATGTTACACAGAATTTACTCTCAAGCAGATGACTTCCACGGCCAAGGGCGCAGAGGGTGAATCTATTCCAAGCAGCGCTGACTTGAGCCTGACATTTCTTCAAGCCTCACCACAACACTTAGAAAGATTCAAATTTGCAAAGTATGTTTATGTTAAATCTTATGTTTAAGATTTTGACTAAGTACATACAGGCAACTTCTTCTCTAGACAAAATTTCTCCATCGTGACACAGAAAGGCCTTCTTTCAGCAACGTGATTCAGTAAAGCTGCTTCAAGAGCCCAGGACACAAGGACGTATGATTTAGGTCACTGTGCTGTGCAGAGATGAACTCTGCCAATCACCATCGTCTAAGTCACCTAATCTTCCAAGCTGATAACTACAACTTACTCAGGGTCACAGCATTACCAGACACATTTAGAAACACTGAACTGCAATCCCAGGACTCCAGAGATGGAGACAAGACGGTCAGAAGTTCAAGGCCAGCTAGCGCTATAGGAGACCTTGTCTGGGGGGAGGGAGGGGCAACCAACGTAAAGGAAATCTTTTTACAATATTAGTACAAAAAGAGCATATTCTAAGGATGAAGTGTGCTTTATATTTTACTGTAAAAATTTTCAACAAGCTCCTTTCACTTAATTTCAGCAAATAACCCAAAAATGTTTTCATATTAAGAAAATTCTGTTTAAGGACTATGAAACTTATACCAAGTATACTGTAATCACACTATTAACAGGATCTAAAATGAGAATTTACAAGCATTCTAATCCAAAAATTAAGTAACTACACACATACATTAAAATTTCGAATTTATGTGCTCAAATGAGCACATTTCTAGAAAATGTTTTCACTGAGTATTATAACTTTTCCAAAAATCACATTTGTCAATACTACCAATATCATTAAGATTAAGTAATGAAAAACCATTAAGCCTTGGGAAATAGCTCACTTGGTAGAATGTTTGTCTAGCATGAAACCTGAAATTCCATCCCTGGCACCACATAAGCTGGGTGTGGCAGCATCCGCTTATAATTCCAGCACTGAGGAGCTAGAGGCAGGAGGACTCAAGGTCATCTTCAGCTACATAGTGAGTTTGAGGCTAGTCTAGGCTATACAAAACACTGTCTCAAAAAAAATAATAATAATAATGCTACCACAACACAATCCTCATTTCTTAAAAAAATATTTTTAGTGTGTATGTGTGTGAAAGGGAGGGGGAGAGGAGGAGGGAGGAAGAAGGGAGAAAGAGGGAGGGGGAGAGAGGGAGGGAGGGAGAGAGAGAGAGAGAGAGAGTCAGTCAAAGACAGGCCAAGAACAGACCAAGGGAAATTTACTCTAAGGGTACTGCTAACTTAAAAGTGTAAAAATGAATAAGGAAGCTCCCTCTGGACAAATTATGAGGTCAACTGGGAGCAATTAGGAGTAAAGCAGAAATCAGCATTCCTGAAAGGTCTCTGTGGAGCGAGCAGCGCTGTGAGGTTAGAGAGCAGACTCCAATAGGGAAGAAGGACCACAAACCCTTGAATCACAAAATTAAATCAAATGGGCAGAAAGTTTTATTATATGGTAATTCCAAGGGATTAACAGAAATAACAATTTTACACCTATATCTGTATGTACAAAATGGTATGTGATATGAGACTTGAAATCCCTTTTATTAATCTTTGTCTTTTTAAAAATCACATGTATAGAAAGTCAGTGCTTTTCATAAAGAAAAACTACACAGGCATTATTCAATTCCCCAGCTGCCCCAAATAAAAAGCTGGATAGGTATTTGATTGCAGTGGCAAGAGACACTGGTCAAGAGGGAGCAAACACACACTCAACATGTTAATAACTTTTTAAAAATCCGCAGGATGTGAAGCTACACACTAGAATCTCACCACTCAGGAGGATAGCCATAAATTCTCGGCAAGCCTGGGCTAAACAGGAAGTCACTGTCTCAAAACCACAAAAAGAACTTTCAATAGTTTCATTATCTCATCTCCTTAAGGGGTTATAAAGTCTGAATTCCATTAAGGCTTACATGAAAACATAGACATAAAGATACTTTCAAGAAAGGAAAAATACTTTCAAGAAATGTAAAAAGAAGGATCATCTAATTTGCCAAATATTTACTACTAAAAATTAGTTAAGTGAAAATCATTTCCATAGTTCTAACTTCCTTTTAATGAAGTGAAATTAGACATGGTATGCACATACCATGAAGAATGTTGTGCTAAATGCAACCACTCATGGGGCACTTAAGGCAAGTGGTGTCCTATGGAGCAATGGCTGCACCACTGCAAGTTCAACAAACACAATTCACCAGTTTCTTTGTCTGTTTGGTTTTTATGATGCTGGGGATCTAACCCCAGGCCCCTGAGGATGCCTGTAGTGCCAGCACTCGGGGAAAGGATAGAACCACCCCTCTAAATCTGAGACCAGCCTAATCTACACAGTGAATTCCCAAGCCAGCCAGGGAAATCATGCTTTAAAAAAAAAAGTAAATCCATGAAACTTCAAGCACAATTGCAATCAGTATGTGATCATATGAAAGGGTGATGAGGGATTCCCCAGAACCCACATAAAAATGTTGGGTATGGTGGTACATATGGCACCCCAGAAATGGGAGAGCAGAGATAAACACATCCCTGGGTTTGCTGGTGAGCTCCTGGTTCAGTGAGAAACCCTGTCTCAAAGAATAAGGTGAAGTGTGATTGAAAAGACATTCTATAAACTCCATTAATCCCAGCATTTGGGAGGCAGAGGTGGGAGGATCAACTGTGAATTTGAGGCCAGTATTCCCAGGTCAGCCTGGGCTACAAAGAGACCCTACACCTCGAAGAAAACAAAAAAATTAAATTAAGTAGGACATTTTATGATGACCTCTGGTCTCCAAATGCACACACATGTGCATGCACACACACAAAAACCACACACACAAAAGAAACAATGGTGTCTACAAGAACTCATACTCTCCTAGCTATGACGCCCGGCTGCCTTCCCTGATACAACTTTTTCCTCTGCTCAAGCTCCAGCCTCCACAGCAAATATCACAAAGTACTCAAAGTTTAAAAGATGTTTTCTAAATCAAAATAATATCATTTTTTAAATATCTTGGTGGTCAGGGCTGGAGAGATGGCTCAGCGATTAAGGCACTTGCCTCCAGTGCCTAAGGCCCTGGGTTCAATTTCCCAGTACACACATAAGCCAGACCCACAAGGTGGTGGTCCTGGTTCTCTGGTTCTCTTTCTCTCTCTCTCTCTCTCTCTCTCTCTCTCTCTCTCTCTCTCTCTCAGATTGAAAATGAATAAATAAAATATTTTTTTAAATCTTGGTGGGCAAATATAAGTATAAAATTCTAATTTAAAATATTCTTTATCAAAAAATTTTAAAATTTTACCTAATATATAATTTTTTAATTAATACTTTTTTTCTTTCATTCCTTTTCATTCCCCACCACCCCCCAAGGCAGGGTCTCAGGGGCTGACCTGGAACTCACTCTGTAACCCCAGGCCAAGTGCCGGTGCATCATCAAGCCAAAAATTTCTTTCTTAGGAGATTTTTACTTGAAAGTATCTGTAATATTCCCACCATGGAACTCAAAAGGAAGAATCTGGATAACTGTTTAATTGCACTTCTGCTGAACAAATAATTCCTAAAATTCCTAAAAAGATTTATGTATATTTTTCCAGAATAAATAATACTATTGAGTATTGAGCTGGGTATAGTGACACATGTTTATAATAGCAGTACTTCAGAGATTGAGGCTATGAGTTCAAGGACAGCCTAGGCTACATAAGACCTTGCCTCAATTTTTTAAATAAATACTTTTCAGCAGGAAATAAACTTTATATATAAAAGAACATATAGACAAAATAAAACCATACAAAAGATTTTATAGAGAGAGAGAGCAAGTTGTAAAAGAAAAAAAGATTTTATCATCTTTCCCCTTTGCTCATGTGCCCTTTAGAAACCAATCCACATGCTCTCCTAATAAAACAGGATATAATTCCAAGTGAAAATCTATTTTTCCAAGTGTGAAGTCAGAAAGTACATCTGTTTCTTAAGTGCCTAATCAGAAATGATATACAACTCAACAGCTACCCAAACATGGCAATCTGACAGAAAATAAGCAACACAATCCTGTTATCCACGTGCAGACCATTTCCACACTGAGGTATGAACAGAATGAGAACCAAATGGCACTAGTCCACATACCATTCTCTGCAAAAGAAAATGATAGGATATTTAAAACATTAATGCATCTTTTGTCCAATATGAGAGACTTGCTTTATCCTTCACTTGTTTTTGTTGTTGTTGTTGTTGTTGTTGTTGTTGTTGTTGGGGGAGGGGGAGTTTCAAGGTAGGATCTCACTCTAGCCCAGGCCAACCTGGAATTCACTCTGTAGTTCCAGGCTGGATTCAAACTCACAGCAATGGTCCTACCCTAGCCTCCCTGGTGTTGGGATTAAAAGCATGTGGCTATCCTTCACTTCTATACTGTTGAAAAAATAGAGCTGAATTAAGCTCATTAAAATAAAGTCTTAAAAAGTATATTTTTAGCCATCTGCAGGAAAATTGAAAATCTGTTTACAACAAGCACTAGCTTATCAGTTCCCTGTAAGATGCAAATTAAATTGCTAACCACTTAATTTCCTACTCAAAGTACTGAAGGAACTGTCCAGCCACTCTCTTCACTGTCGTCACTGCCGCTCTGCCTGCCCTAAGCACCGCCACATCCTAGGAGGTCAGCGTCCCCACAAGTACAAACAATCCTCAACTTTTCCAAACTCTCTGCTAAACAAAACAAGGACAAATTTCATTGAGTAAAAAATGTTGGAATAACTTTCTTACTGATACACACCACTGCAATGACAATTACTGCTATCACAAAAAAGGGGGGGCTGAAGAGATGGCATAGCAGTTAAGGTGCTTGACTGCAATGCAGAAGGACCCAAGTTCGATTCCCAGTGCCCATATAAATAAAGCCAGATGCAAAAGAGGGCACATGTGTCTGGAGTTCATTTGCAGTAGCTGGAGGCCCTGGCATGCCCATTCTCTCTGTCTCTCTCTCTCTCTCTCTTTCTCAAATAAATAAATAAAATATTTTAAAAAAAAACAGTAACTGCAAAGCACTCTAATTTTCACTTTAAAACTCTCTCCAACACAAACCTGTGTTGGTCACTATCATCTTAAAAGCAGTCTGGCCTCAATGAGCACATACATTCCACCAACACAAGTCAATTGTCCTGTAGTTTCAGTTGGACAAATGACAAATGTGCTGTCTCTCCCTTTATTCTATCTCCATAAACTGTCCCAAAGAAACAAAAACAAGCCAAAAAGTTCTGGTAATGTGCCTGCAAACCATATAACCTATATATCAATATATACCCAGTTTCCCAAAGAGAATGTTTATTTATAGACTAACAAAACTGGGTTGTTGATGTCTTCCAATTATTCTAGTAAATACTTTTTAAAATCAATGATGTCTAATAGACTAATGAAATGTTTTAAGTGGCATAAGTGGCATTCGTAAATGGAATGTAAAGGCTATCACTGTGTTCATTTAACACACTAAAATAAATCCAATGAAGGTAAATCCTGTCTACTTTATTTCTCCCATTGCCTGGCATCCATGAGATATTTAGACTGAGGCAGGACTGCTGCAACTTTGAGGCCAGCCTGGCTAGTTAAAATAAAGAAAAAAGAGTCTAAAATAAAGGAAATTATGTAGCAAACATTTCAAGGGATGGTCCCAAAACTGTGTTAATTCACTTACTTTTCAAAAGAAAGGAGATCATAAAACCAGGGAACCTTTTAAACAGTACTATTTGTTATAACCTATACGAGAAAATGAGACTATCAAATAACAATTAACCTGTACCAAAAAATAAGATCAATTTTAATCAATCTAAATAATATGATGATTTTTTTTTTAACCAAAGCAAAAGTAGCCATCAGAGACAGTGCACATGCCTGAGATCCTGGTAATTTGGGAGACTGAGGCAGGCACAGTACCTCTTCAACATAATGCTAGTTAGTACAGGAAACCTCAGTTCAATCCCTACTACTGGAAAAACATGGAAATAAATGTAAAGAACTTTTCTTCCCAATGTCATCATCAGTAAATATTACAAACCTGTAGGAGCAGAAGAAAACAGAGACTAAATTATGAAACAGATGGGCTCGTTTCAGAGTAACATAAGCTGCTGCCGTAATTACAAACCCAAAATGGGATTGTCTGAATATGAGTATCAATTGCATTCTACTTTGTGTCTATGTCAACAAGTCTGTTGGGTTAAGTGACAGGTGGGCACGAGGGCTCACGCCTGTATTTCCAGCCCTGGGGAGGCAGAAGTAGGAGGACCACAACAAGCTTGATTTCAAAATGAGCTACAATCTGAAACTTTGCCTTAAAAACAATTTTTTTAAGATTTTATTTATTCATTTTCAAGCAGAGAGAGAGAGAGAGAATGCATGCCAGGGCTGCCGCCTTGTGTATCTGGCTTATGTGGGGAATTGAACCCAGGGCCTTATCCGCTGAGCCATCTCTCCAGCCGCTTAAAAACAATTTTGTTTTCCCCCCAAAAGATTGTAACTGACAAATATTCGATCTGTCATTTGACAACTTTCACTTACCAGGTCAGGAGGGCAAGATTTAACTTGGCCAAGGATAACCTTCCACTCTTCCCAGGTTCTAATCAGGGGCTCCCTCCCACTTCCACCTCCTTTCTCGGCGTCCCTTTTCTTCTTGGAGACCGCCTACCGAATGCTACTTCCGTCGGGAATACCAAAGTCGACCTTCCCAAGGATGCGGGGTCCGACCTTCCCAGGGGCCCCGTCTCCTGCCAGTTCCTGACGGAGTTCTACCGGGAAGGAAGAGGCCGGTTCTGCCAGCCGGAGCGGAGCAGGGCCTCGGGCTAGGGCCTTCGGCTGGCTAGGCGGGCAGCGCTCGGGAAGACCCCACGCTCGCGCGCGGCGGAGGCCCGGCGGGCGGCACTGGCGCTTCACTGGGGCCGGGGAGGGGGGGAGGGAGGGGGCGCCCGCCCGCCCGCCCGCTCGGGGCGCCGGGCGCTCCGGAGGGAGGATGCTCTCGGGCTAGGCGGGAGGCGACCGCGGACAAAGGCCCGAGAAAAGCTATTTCTCGGCAGCTGTTGGGGCTGAAAGTCCTTCCCTCCTCGCGGGTCAGAGTCGGAACCGCGATAAGCAGGAAAATGAGCACCAGCCGCTCCGAGTCCGAGCGCGGGAGCCAGCCCGCCGCCCCGCCGGGCACCGGCCCCGAGCGCCCCGCCGCCACGCCGCCCGAGCCTTTGTCTGCGGCTCGGAGGCCCGCGCGCCTCGCCCGCTCCTTACCCGTGTGAGTAGCGGTCTCATCTGCTCGCCGGCGCCGTCCGCCTCCATGGCCGGCCCGGGGGCTAGGCAGCTGCCGAGCCGCGCACGCGGGAGCGACCGTGGGCGGCGGAGCGCCTGCCGCGGAGGACGGGCGGGCGGGCGGCGGGCTTGACACGGCGGGGCCCGCGGACGGACGGACGGACGTCCGGACGGACGGACGGCGCGGAGGGAGGGAGCCGCGCGGGCCGGGCGGGGCGGGGCCGAGGGCGGGACCGGGGGGGGGGACGGAGGGAGGGC